>NQII01004863.1:5172-66360 GCA_002778355.1 Clitarchus hookeri
TCTGTTTACGATATTTATTCTTCTTTTATAGCGGGTTTTAAACTACAGCGACAATGATGTACCTTTTCTGAACACATCGCTGTATAAAAGCCTGTAGACACGGCTTAAAATTCTGAGGTAACGGAACACCCACGAAGCTTGAATACCATTTGCCGCAGGCGTCTTGATGCTTCCTTATGGCCGGGTGTGGCCTAGAGGCGTTTAATACTGTTTACTGTAGATTCCCTTTAAGGGTGACTCAGGCATCTCCACCACGTCTCATTGTAGTCCCTCGACGCAAGTCACAGAACTGGCGCTCCACCTTCCTGTCGATAGTGCGCCTTATAAAACTTTCAGACGTGACCAATATCATTTTGTGACTTTAAACTAAAGGTAAACGTGAACTGCACGCGCACATATCTTTCTTAAAGGTTCTGCACCCAGATGTCCGCACTTAAAAATTACCACGAAAATACCTCATTCAGCCATATTTCCTTTCGAAAAGATTGGCGTTGGAGATAAATAACAGAGGATATTAAATTGGTCTGCTATTCCTAAGCATATCTCACTCGAGTGCGTTATTTTTTTTACCGAAGTTCTGCACACCGTTTGGCGTTTGTTTTACAAATATTTGTGATCTAACTTCATGGCCGGATATTGAAAAATCAAAGCTTTACTTTTTTAGAAGACTACTTAACCAAATTTTTTAAGTTTATAGAATTTAAATTATAATTACATTTTCCTATGTGAAACAGAAATTGTCAAATAACGAGGGAAACTTTAATTACCGTAACAGATGCAAAGCGAATCACGGAGGAAGAAAATAAGCTGCATTTCGAAATAACTGTAATGACAAGCTTGGTTTCTAAGTATTGAATTTGTAAATAAAGTTTGGGATTAATATAAATTCAAGATAGTGGGAGATCTCTCCGTAGGGAAATATATCACCATTTCATACGACCACGTCTTCATTGTTGAAAACAGAGATTCACAAATCGAAATACTTAAATGCAAAAACTTTCCTTACAGATTTTTTAATGGAAAATTTTTAACCTGTCCTTGTTATATTCAGAAAAAAATTTTCATTGGAAGCTAAAGAAGAGTTAACCCGTTCGGTCCCGAATTAATTGACAGGTTAAAGTGTTGGAATCGAGAAATAATTTAGTGTGAGCTGTACATTTATCGAGCTTACTTCTCACAATCAGTGGACAAAGTTCTGCAAGTTCGGTGTCATAGGCTGTTCGCGGTTAATTGACCACTTTTGTAAACCCTGCCTAAGATCTATTTTTCTCCTCATGTTGTATCTTTCCGCCACNGTTCGCGGTTAATTGACCACTTTTGTAAACCCTGCCTAAGATCTATTTTTCTCCTCATGTTGTATCTTTCCGCCATATGTAAAATTAACAATATGATGAGTCTAGTGGCTTTATTCATGTGTCAGTCAAGTGATAACGTGAAATTGTTACGGACATAAATGAGTTATAGGCCATTCACGGTAACTTCATACTTTTCTGAAGCCCTGCTGAAGTTCTACATTTTGTTACCGATTGCATATTCTTCCGCTACATGTAAACATAAACACTGCCACGTGACTCCAACGGTTTAACTGTCAAATGCTTTGTTTACTGTTTCCAGCTATTCAAGGAATTCTGAAATTAATTCAAAATCTATTACGTATAAATGCTCACAATTTAGGCCTATAACCATATTTTGGTCAGCGTTATCACTTTTTAACAAAGTCTGTATTGAAAATAGTTGTTAGCATATTTGTGTTATTTACGATTTAGCAAAATATAGGCTGTTCACAGCAAAGTGAGCACTTTTTATTGCCATGCTAAAATTTTCCTTTCATCCAATTTCTATCTTTCCGCCACTCTTTAATATAAACATTGCAATGAGACTAATAAACACAGTGTGACTAATAAGCATAATGTGTATAGTTAAACACTCTCAAATGGTAAAGCCTGTGACTGCAACAAACTGTATTTATTAATGGTTAATGCAAGTTGGGAGGGCCTTAAAAAAATGCTCACTTTACGGCCTATACACATAATAAACGTTAATGTTTTGCCGTGACTGTGTGTAACACTGTTACAACTGTGGGGGAAGAACTGTAGTATTTAAACTCTTGTTATTGATATGTGTTGGGTTATTTCGTTAGAATTGCGGTCTCAGTTGAAATAAATGTTAAAATGAAGGAGCATCCAGGCCAACCAAATAGTAAATTCAAGTACGCAACTCGTGTCGCTTATTTTTTTTTACTTAGCAGCGGCAAAATCAACAAATAGTGGTAAACGTGTACACATATAGGCCTGCAGTAAGTTTCATCCCGGTCATATTTCTTTGCACAGGTACTTAGTTTTTACTAGGGTTATTTATTTAATATTTTCTGGCAGGGCTAAATAATTTGTTGTAGTTGTGGCATTCAAATAACAGCATCGTAAGCATATTACACAATGGTGTTACAAATACCTTGTTATCTAGTTGTGATAAATAAACGGGCGTGTCTTTCAAATAATTAATTTCGTTATAAAAACAGTTCACGGTTAAAACGTATAAATTTTGCACGTTCATTATTTGCAATCACGCGCGCGCGCACACACACGAACGCACACACTATCTCTCACACACACACTGAACCAGCGTAAAGGGGACAAACAATACCCTTTCACACACAGCGGTCACGACACTTGTTACAGTATATTTATTCCTGCTGCAGAAAAAATAGATTTATCACATCGTTACTTGCCTAAGTAGGTTTAAAAAACATAACGTGTGCAAACTTAATGTGGTAATTTTAAGTATATTTCTAAGGAAGAAATATTAACACTTCGTTCAGCCAAATGTAAGACGCCATGTCATTGTCATGTCGCCGCACTTCTGCCAACTTCGGATTTGTAGCCATCCTGCCACCACATATAAATATAATATATTACGTATTCATACGTTTAAATTTTGTTTCAGTTGTAAATTACAATCTCAAAAACAAATATTTTGGCTCTAATAAGTATAAAATATGCTAAAAATGAAAATTTATCATTTTCCCGCTACTATTAGCGACGTGAAACTTCCCGAGAAAGAGAGCGAGAGAGAGAGAGAGAGAGAGAGAGAGCGACAAGCCCTTCTCTGACTTCAGTTTTTTACTCAGATGGAAAAAAACACCATATCACTAGAGCCTACGTACGCACTATAATTTGCGCTGATATTTTTTAACTGTAAAAATAAAATACGTTTCCTTCGGTGCTGCATAAAAATTTAAATATTTCAATGGGCAACATTTAATTTACAAAGAGTATACCAAAGACATTGGTTAAAACAAAAATTTTTGTGAGCTATGCCTTACTAACCGTTGCCAACACATCTCTGCTCTCGCTGATTTAAATTAGTATTGAACGTGAAATAAATTTCACAAGTTATAGAAGACACTAACTTAAAGTTTTCATACATTCAAAAATATAATACTTTAAAGTAAATCACATTGTTATATATTTGTAATATATAAGCTATTTAAAAAAAACAGGTTGACATTTTACTCCTAGGGTTGTTTTTTCAAAGGTTTATTTCAAAACATCCAAAGAAACCGTGAATGGACTATACTAATATGCTAATTCGTACTGTAATTCGTGTAATTGTACTATGTACTATTGTAATATGTAATTCGTACTTTTGTACCACGGAAAAAATCAGCAACTTCATTTGCCATAAATAAAAACACTAAATTTGCAGTACGTCTAGTCTTAAAACATTCTCCCCTAATTCGTTGCCAACTTAATTGGGAGTTTATTGTAAATGCTAGCATACGTGTAGTAATTTTTTTTCAGTGAATAATTTTAAAAGTGCTTACTTTACCATGATAAACCTATATCAGCTTTCACCATTTATAAAGAGGAGGTGCAGACATTTTGGTAAATTAGATTACCCACGAGGAAGAAGCCCAAAATACCGAACACTGAATCCTTCATTTGCAACACGTCGCCGGTCGTGGACACGGGGAGTGTTAACTAGTTTCTTCGCTTATAAACAGGGACTAGAAAGTTTTGTGAATTAATTTTAAGACAAGCTAGACCATTAAAAAAATGCTTATTTACGTGACCTTGTGTAGTTGACATATTTTCCGGTTGCACAACTGGCTTGGCCCAGTTAGTGCAGTCGGGTCACTGCTCCGGACGACCTCGAGCCAATAACAAACGCGAGAGAAAAGAAAGTCAAATGCCGTGTCACTTAAACTGTGGCTACTCACCGGGCATCAGCCTATGAACTTATTCGCAGGACTGAGGAGTCCAGCCCAAAAGTAGCTGCGCGCACAGCTTGTCGCAGCCTGATGCCGTGCTAAAAAAAAAAAAAAATTAGTCTCCGTATGATCAGTTGCGCGTTTGCCGATGCGCGACGGATGTTTTTGTAACAGTTTGTACACAGCCGGGCCGTCACTAACATCAGCCGGACCGTGCCGTCGGCCCAAGCGCTGGTATCTAAGGAGGAAGATGCCGTCAGCACTTGCGGCGCCCACAGTATTGTTAAGGTGCATGTATAATATATTCTCGTTATAGTTGGAAACACACATGTGCAAAAATTCATAANCTAAAAAAAAAAAAAAATTAGTCTCTGTATGATCAGTTGCGCGTTTGCCGATGCGCGACGGATGTTTTTGTAACAGCCGGGCCGTCACTAACATCAGCCGGACCGTGCCGTCGGCCCAAGCGCTGGTATCTAAGGAGGAAGATGCCGTCAGCACTTTCGGTGCCCACAGTATTGTTAAGGTGCATGTATAATATATTCTCGTTATAGTTGGAAACACACATGTGCAAAAATTCATAAATCGTAAAAACTTTAAAATTGAAATTTTTCTTTTCCCGGGAGAGGAAAGGGGCGTTCTCGGATACCTTTGATTAATTTTAGGCTAGGAGCTGCGCTGCTGAGAGTTGGCGTTTAAAAAACTTGTGGTAGGACACTGACACAGAATATGTACCCACGCGGAAGTGCAATGTTGTGGCAGTTTCTTTGCCGTGAGAACCCATTCTCCGATTGGCTGCGCGAGGCTCTGACAACTGGCCTTGTGTTTGATTAGCTACCGCCTGCTGCGGAAGTGGAATTGAATGGCACCCGCTTGGAGCTCGTCAGTACTTCCAAGTATATTGGTATTTTCCTCGACGAAAGGCTGAGTTTTACTCCACATGTGGCATATGTAAGTTAAAAAGTTGTGGTACTATTTCAAAAGTTGAGGGGAATATCACCGGGAAACCGGGGATTGACCTTCAGAAACCTTTCTCGGTCTGTACAAAGTGGTTTTCGAGCCCATCACGACGTTTGGCTTCATTATGCGGCATGCGTCAGTGGGTCACTCTCACATAAGGCGAAAAATGTTGAGTGCACTGCATGCGGTGCTGCTTGTGGTTACAAAGGCATACCGTACTGTGTCTACGGATGCCTTAACAGTATTGGCTGGAGTGGCTCCGTTGGAACTCCGTGTGGCTGAGCAGGGTTCGCTCGCATTGGAAAAGGTCACAGCACAACTGGGCCCGTAGAGTGGGATGGTTGCCTGAAAAGGGGCGAATGACCTCTGCAGTGTTTTCCTGTGTCCGGGAGAGACTGCAGCTTGACAACTACCCGGCCCACTCTCTGATACAATTCCTCTCAGGACATGGCAAATTCAAAGCGAATTTCCATGAGCTGAGGCTCACTGGTGACCCACTTTGCGATGTTTACCTACTGCCGCACACCACGTAAAATGTACTGGATGACTGTGTTCGCTTCGAGGACCTGCAAGAGCAGCTCTGGTGGAAGCTCTCGCTTTTAGGACTCGACTTTGGCGTGCCAGATATTAAAGCTGCTGACAGCACCGTGAAAGCATCGCTGCCAGAATTCGCCAGCAAAGTTATGCGCCAGCTCAATGCTGCGGATCGCGTCCGAGCTGAGTGGTTGCCGAATACTAGATCAGCTCGGCGGTGGACTGTGTGAAAAGAAGCCTGTATTAAATCTGGATCAGCCCTGATGGCGCAACAGCAATGGTTAACCTGAGTACGTTAATACTAGGGTGTTCCTAACCTGATGGAATGACGACTTCGTCCACCAGAGTGGGTATTCGTTCGAGGTTAACAGATGGGAGTGCCCGGGAGGTGGATGTCTGTAAGACATATCTTGGTCAAAGTCACTCTGTTAGGAGGCCCCCGCGTAAAATGGCTAGGTTCAAGTCATGCGTGCCGCGTGAGCGCACATGAGCTCATACACATGGCTCCGTCATTCTGTTCGGTTTCGAGCTCCGCCCCTAAGAAGGGTCTGATCCTTTCGTCGGGTCAGAAGTTGCTGAAGGCTGTTTGGCGTCTCTCTCCTTGAGCGAGGTGGCAGACCCTTAGAATTGATCCTCCCGTATGGATAACTGTATTTCCGCGCAGAGTAGAAATACACCCAGATCTATGTAGCTTGATTGTAGTTAGGCAACCAGGTTGAGGGTCATGTTTTCTTAGAAACCCTTGAATACAAACGACTTAGATCCCTTGGCGGTTATACCGGAACTAAGTAATGTCCAAAGTTATGGTGTATAGGCTCTGAAAGTTGTCTCCTGTCATATCTAAGGGATCGGGCGCAGGAGGGGTGGCGGAGCAGAGAGCCGGACTTATCCCGGAAAACATGCTGCGGAAGATTCCCTATTGGCTGCGCTGCCGACTGGCGAGTGGCTTACCAGGCGCTGATTGGAGAACGGCGTTCCGACATGTTGCTGGTGAGTGACGCCGTTTAGCTGGTATGTGCATCTCGTTATGTCATATTTTTTGTTAGTGACTGGGGAAGGGTTGTACTTTATACTTATACAAGGGGAGGGGGTTGTTATTTAAACTGGAAAAAATTATGAAGGAAGAACATAATTTTAACAGAATTATTGTGATATAGGCCTACAGTAAATATAAATTATTGGCGAGGGAGGTCCTAATCAATTACGATATATGGCTAACATGAACGTGATACCGTCGACGTAGGCAGTGTGTTGTGTTTTGAGGGCTGTTCTCGGCGTAGGTTCACGGACAGCAGACAGTACAGTAAAAAGTGTGTCCAAGTGTTATATAGTTTCTGGTGGCGTAATAGTCCCGAATACAGGGGTCGCCGGGAGGGGAGATACGTGGGTGCTTTGCTGATATGTTCTACAAAGTTTGTTGCAACATGTTTTGGATTCTTCGCCTAGCCTGGATACCAACGCGTCACTGTAACGCTTCGCTGCAGTTCGCTTGGTTTGTCAGCATTTACTGTATCATAAGAGTCTGGCGTTTGCGGTATAGTGCAATCCAAATGAGAAAATAATGCGCAGAAGTCGAAAACGCGTCGGGCGAGTCGGGAGAGTCCATTGCCGCTGCACGAATGGGTGGGGTTGTTCAGTTCAATAATGAAAGTGGCCGTGGGCGGTTGGGCGAGAGTTGTTCCGTGCGTGCATATTACATCGAAAAAATGAAAGTCGTGCAGCTTGGTATTTAAAAGCGTAGTGCTAGAGAGCGATGTTACCAGTTTGACCTGTATATCGCAAGCAGTGTCACGTGGTCTCTCTCCTCTCAGCGGCATGCGCTCGGAAGAGCCCTCCCCTACATCGCCTCCCCTACGTTCCCTTCCACAAAGCTGCGCGAAGATTGTTTTCTCATTTGATCTTTACTATACAAGCGGCTGTTTAACATCTCTATATCTACCTACTATGTGACGTTTGTACATGCATTTTAACTCTGCTCTGGTTACCAAATTTTTATTTCACGCACTGTATTTTGAGCGTGTTACAAAACAGTGTAACTGGTGCCGTTACGTCAATGCGATAACGACTGTAATTCGGAAATCTGTCATGGGCAGCCGTGTATGCACGCTTCCCGAATCTAGGCGCAGACACACGCCAGCTGCTGTCTCCCTCGCTAGTGTCACATGCAAATGAAACACGATTCGCAGTGAATTGCATACAGTCTCCTCCGTAACCACCAATCACCGTGACGGAAGCTGGGTTATCTGCGTTCAATTTCCGAACGAAGCTAATTGTGTAAACAAGCTGCCGAGTATGGCATTAGGTCAAAGGTTCCGGGTGTGCAAGTCATCGTATTTAACCACCCTTCCTGCGTATATCACAAGGAAATATTTTGAAGTGAAACGTTATTTTGCAGTAAATCACAGTAAACTTGTAATTAATCATATAATTAACCATTTATAAGCGTAAATAATGCGTTTCATAAATAGTTTACATTTTTATGCCCCTTACGTAAATCGAATAATATTTTGAAGTGATACCATATTACGTTGATGAAAACGTTAACTTAAGAAAAGTGTAACTTATTTGTCCTCCTAAAATGAGGCATTGAGATGGTCTTTTGGGAATATATCTTTGAAAAATTGACGATTGTGTGTTACGAAGCAAATCTTACAGCGTGTACTGGAAATAATAATGTTAAAACCACGAGCGTCTATGGTGTATGCAGACTATTATTTAAGATCGAAGTACGGAGCATTGCAATCAACAAATTATTTGTGCTGTCGTATTTCTACAAACCAAAGAAGCTTGATAATCCCGCGCGGTTTGTTTCGAATAACGTGCTGGTGTAGGCCGTACATTATTTTAAGCTGCCTTCCTCAGCACCCACCACTAATATTTCTAATAGATGCAAAAATAATGGAAATCCGGGATATTTAAGAGTGTACGCCATTCCTGGATAATTTTAAAAGCAATGAAGAGCGACTTCAAAAGAACTTTTGTTTACATTTACGTAGTTACACATTTCAAATAAAACATTAAAGTTGGCGGAATTTTACACGTTATGCTACCATTTAGTATCTTAATAAAAATTGCTGTTTCTTTTGACCTGCTCGCTATCATTAGCAAACACTTGCTTTGACAGATTTCCCATGACCTAAGTGTGTTGATACTAGAAACATGCGTAGTTCATGTGATCTTTTAATTTTTAGGTTATCATAATGCTCAGCTCAACTAAGAAACTAGCATTTATTCACTGTATGCTACCTCGATGGGAAATTTATTAACATTTAGTTATAAGGTTGCACATCATGTGATTTTAAAAATGTTAAAACTATCTGGAGGTCCTTCACGGCGTGTTAGATAAGCTGCTGTGCGGACAAATTGCTACAGTAATGCGCTGTATACGTGCGTAAAGTTCCACCTATTGAAGAGTATTTCCTATCACTGGTTATTAAGCAAACTGGCTTGCCCTTAGCTCAAAGTTTTTCAGCATAACCTTTGAACAAATCTCTAGTTGTCTGCAATAATTCTGGTAGCAGTCTATGAAAATAATACCTCGATTTATTACAGTGTTATTAAAAAGGTATCCGCTGGATCGCTGGTCACTGAACTTAAGTACTCTCGTTTTGTTATCGTAAGGAGATGCGTGATATAGGTGGTACGCTGTTAACCAAGTAATTATGAAAGCTTAATCCACTAGGTGACACATTAAGTCCTGATCAAGGAGCCTCCTGTATTATCACATGGGTGTCTCATTGCAAGCAGCTGTGTCTATTCTAATGTTTCAACAATTATGGAATATTTCAATGTAAATATTTTTCCAGGACAGAAATGGAAGTCGATAAGTCGATTATTTTGTTGCCACTACATACATTTGGTTATCGAAACGTACACGTGCTCGTTGAAAAGTGACAAAGTCAGAAAACATCGCCGTAAGTAGACCTCTGTTTATGATATTTACTCTTCTGTAAAACTGTGTTTTATACTATAGCGATAAGGCTGTATCTTTTCTGGACAAATTATTTAACTAAACCCTTAAAGTAATTCATTACATCAAGTTCAGAAGAAACAGAACACAAGCAAAACTTTTTTGTTTTACGTATTTTCCATAGCCGTCGCGATGCTTTCTTATGGGGTAGTTAGTATCCCTTCCATTTTGGACTCTTATTTTAAAAACCTACATAATCTAAATTTATGACCGGAGATTAAAATTTAAAATCTTGACATGGCGTAAAGGACTACTTTACGAAATGTTTGATGTTTGTCCGCTTTCGGTGATACCCGTATTTCCCCATGTGGGACGGGTATTTCTAAATAATGAGGTAAACTTTGATTGCGGCTACAGATGCAAAAATAATCGTTAAAAAAATATATGTGTTGGGTTTCTAAATAACTCAGATGTTCCCTGTGCCTTCATGAGGTTGCGTTTTAAATACTGAATCTGGAAATACTTCCTCCTTATGGTCAGATGTGACNTGTTCCCTGTGCCTTCATGAGGTTGCGTTTTAAATACTGAATCTGGAAATACTTCCTCCTTATGGTCAGATGTGACCTTGAAGTATTAATTTTTATTTACTAGGGATTATCCTTAAGAACTGATTTGAAGTCGGCAAGAAAAGTCAATAGTGGATAAAGGGTTTCTTGCCAACTTGTATTCGTTAGCATTGTCTGTCGTTAAAACACATTGTCACTATTGTAAAACTATTTTAAAACATTGTAATTTAAAATGTTTCCCGATTTTTGTTTATGAGATTGTTTCTGGACGACGCAGAAAGAGCAAGTCGATGCTCGTCATAGGATCGTTAGCTGTGTTTGCAATTGTCTACGGCGGGGTGCCTACTGTGTGGCAGTTGTAACATTTCAGCAACGCAGCAGGCGGGCCTGCACTCTAAACATCTCTGTGGTTAACTTCCCAAAATGCAATTGAAGTTTTCAACCAATGAGCTGTATGGGAACAATACTACGCACAAAGCTGCAGATGTAGGGATGTTTACCGTTACTACTATACAAAGTTGGGAACTTCCATGCGCATTTGACTGTTTCCCGAGCAAATGTATAAACGCTAAAAAGAATTTATTTATTGGTGAAAAAAAATTACCGTTCCGGCTTCCTCACCAAGCGGCGTACACACGGGTGTGGTAAACATCCGAAAAAAATTTCCTTAAGAGCGCGTGGTCTCGCGGATAGTGGCCGAACCCGGGTGCACTACACGCATTTCTGCTTGCGTCCAGCTGGCGAGCGAGCCCAGGTGTTGTCTCCGAGACTCTGATGCCATGCAAACTCTCTCAGTTGAGCTAGCAACGTCACGGCTACGATCCTGGCAGCTCGGTTAGTCGATGCGCGATCACCGCGTGACGTCACGTGGTTCTGCTGTCACGTTCCGCCTGGTCGGAGCGTGACGGCCGCGCGAGGAAATGCCCACATGCCACTGCCTAGTGTTTCCGATTCGCATTAAAAAAAAAAATAAAGACTGAACTCGCATATTGTGCGTCCGCCATATTGGATTCTTGGTTTTTTTAAACTTGTTTATGTTTTTAAAATTATTTTTCTGAAAGTGGTCATAGACTCTCGCCTAGCTAATTGACCTTACACTTGCAGTACAGACAAGACAAAGGAAATACGAAATCATCATTACGTCACAATATTGATTGTGCCAAAATATGGCNTGGTCGGAGCGTGACGGCCGCGCGAGGAAATGCCCACATGCCACTGCCTAGTGTTTCCGATTCGCATTAAAAAAAATTAAAGACTGAACTCGCATATTGTGCGTCCGCCATATTGGATTCTTGGTTTTTTTTAACTTGTTTATGTTTTTAAAATTATTTTTCTGAAAGTGGTCATAGACTCTCGCCTAGCTAATTGACCTTACACTTGCAGTACAGACAAGACAAAGGAAATACGAAATCATCATTACGTCACAATATTGATTGTGCCAAAATATGGCAAGATCTGTATTGTGACATAAACACGCATTACGTCTGTACTGCTGAGTAAGGTCGATAGCTAGTTGAGGATGAGGGTACTTTCGGAATTTCCAATTTTTTTTAAAATACAAACGAGTCAGAAAATCCAAGAATCCAGTATGGCCGGCAAAGGCTCCCCTTAACCCGGTCAGGTCCAAGTTCATTCGCTATTCCAAGTGTTTCAATCACGTAATGTTGGTGTGCGCTGTTCTCGGTAGAGCACGCTTCTCGCAGTTAGTGAACAAAAGACCTGCATGCTCGGTGTTACTAGCACATTCTTCCGCCATATGTAAAATTAACATTGCCATAGACCTGGTCACTTTATTTATTCGTCAGTCAAGTAAAACTACACAATTTTTATAAACGTAAACATCTTAAAAATCTACTAATTCTTACACTTAGTTCCAATAAAAAAAAACAGAAAGCAAGATAAATAATTTAAATTTTCGCAAATGTTTTACCTAGCACTTTAATTCAACGTCAAGACGTGGAATTGCTTTCCGTCCATCCTTACTAACTTTNTTTCCATCCTTCATTACCAACTGTACAGGGCGCATGCCATTAAGTGTGCCCATTAAATTATATGCAGGTACAGGCAGTGACATTTTTCAAAGGTGAATTTCAAAAGAAAGATCATAAATCGTGAACAGCCTCTACCAGCATAAGACATCCCTAAACGACAGGTGTATAATGACTCACAATTAATATTACTGCAAGAGGGAGGGGGGCGCTCTAAACACTGATTCCCTGCTGTGCACAGTACTTCACAAAATAAGTTGAACTCGACAGAAAATCAAAGTAAAGAGAATGGTCCTTATAGGGACATTAAGATTATTTACTCCCACTCCCAAGACACCTTCGCAACAAGTTCTGCATACTTACGAGACCGTCATATATGTTGAATCGAGTTCGCATATTATTGTTATCTGTTGTCAACATACTGCGACGGAACGTCATCCGTGAGGCGAAGAAAACGGCGAGTTATACTTTTCAGCTTGTCTCCCGCGGTTTTTGATTGGCTCTAACAGCTTGCCGCTCCGTCTCTTCGGCGTGATTGGCGTGCACGTCAACTTGGCATGAATAACCTAGACTGCGAGTCTCTCCGTTGAGTGTTCGTTGCTTCCCTCTTGGAGTAGCTCGGTCCTGCTCCACCCTGACGGAAGCGAAATGAAGGCGGAATGATGCTCCGGTGGAGCCGGTGTTGTTTATTCCTCTCCATTGTGCCGGGACCTCCTCCTGCCGCTACACCGACCCTTTTACCCCAAGGAACAAAAGGGCAAATTTCCGCGTCCGCAAGTTCTCTCCCTCTCGTCGTCCTTTTGTTTTAGCCCGGGTTCTGGGCGCGGGCGGGGGGAGAAAGTCTCCCCGGGTAATCTCCAGACTCGTGGCGATCTCCAGGCTCACAAAGGAAACCGAGTTCAACACGCAGACACAGTAATTGGCCCGAAAACGAGATTTATGCCGGCGGTTTTTCCTCTCTCACCAGAAATGAATTAATTACGTCCCGCAGCGGGAATCCGCGAGCAAGACTGAACGGAGTTGAAATCTTTTCTTCGCCTTCTTTGAAAGTATGATCCTGACACCATGGAACCACGATGCTTCGAGGAGGGTTGTGCCTGTTACAACTTTCAATAATTAATGAGCTCGCGCTAAGTTGTTAATAGTACTGCATCGGTAGACAGTACGGGGATGATTTCCTGGTATGAGCNTAATTAATGAGCTCGCGCTAAGTTGTTAATAGTACTGCATCGGTAGACAGTACGGGGATGATTTCCTGGTATGAGATATTGCGTATACATTCATCGTCAAAAAATTAATTGCACCCACTAGAACGTGTCAGATTGCAACGCTATTCGGAAGGAAGGAAAAAGTTACAAACAACTTGAAATTGTTACGAATCGAGCCTGGCATTAGCAGCATTTATTGTGCTACAAATACGTTTTCCAGTATGACGTTGGACCATCATGTTCGCGAACACATTCCGCCAGACATCATGGCATGGATTTGTAGATGCCGCCAATGTTTTCATGCGATAATCNTCATGTTCGCGAACACATTCCGCCAGACATCATGGCATGGATTTGTAGATGCCGCCAATGTTTTCATGCGATAATCCATCCCACGCAACTTGAATATTCACTCGTAGCTCCTGCAGATTTTGTAGGTAGCGGTGGAATCGCGGTAGAGCGGCTAGTAGCATCCCACGCGCATTTCCAGTTGGGGATAGGTCTGGAATTACAGCTGGTCATGACAAAGTATCTACGATTTCAAGCCACGCTCTGGAGACGGCAGCGGTACAAGGGCCAGCATTGTCCTCTTGGAATAGAGCNAAGTATCTACGATTTCAAGCCACGCTCTGGAGACGGCAGCGGTACAAGGGCCAGCATTGTCCTCTTGGAATAGAGTGCTGGCAGAGGTGTTCACTAACTGAAGGGCCATCTTTGCAGGAACACATGAACGTACCACTGGGCTGTCGAAGTGCACGTGACCAAGTCCAACGGTGCTCGGGCATCGTGAGAAATCGCACCCCACACCATGACACCAAGCCATCCGGACGTGCGACAGCAAACCGTTCATCTCGACGTCCATCTACGGATACGTTGGTCGTCGCCACCAAGAACACAGCGGGACTTTCTGATGAAGATAACCCGCTGCCGTTCTTCATGGCTCCATGGAAGTCGATCACGACGCCATCGCAGTCTGGTGGCGACGTCGATGTGGTCCTACGGTCAGTCATCGTAACTCTCTGCGTGCACGCACTCCCGCGTCGCGCAGTCTCATCTGCCAGCGGTACCGGCGCTCATCAATACTCGCTAGATGTCCGCACTCGTGGTGGTCGGGGTACTCCGCACATGTCGGGGAAACCACTGGTTCTCTCTCGGTGCGATTTGTGGCAGTCTACCCCCCTTCCCCCCACGTGACTAGCGGGCGTACCTTCGTCAATCCACTGGCGCCAACAGCGAGTTACAGTACACACTACATTCGAATCAGTGGAAAACCACTGATTGTTTCAGTGAACAAATTTCACCGATTGAATTAATGATGTGAAACTATTTCACTGGTTGAATTAGTGACTGCCAACTGTAGCGGCAAATTAAATGTAGTTTTATTGAATTTAGCCAAATAATTACGAGAAAAAAAAACATATTCACCATAGTTCACTATTTACACTGCGCAATTTACAGTAATTTAAAAAAAGTATAACATTCCCCGCAGGTGGCTGAGATTGAACGCACACACCCTTTCGAATTCGTTTTCAGTCTGTTACTTTAACATCTGAGCTACCAAATGAAGTTGATAGAAAAGAGGAAAATATATGTGTTTTAATTCCTTATTGAAAGCGTGTAGTTTTAAATTGTATACCCTTACTTTTAGTTTTTGGTTTAAACGAATATTACATATGAAATCACCATCTTCGCCAAATTATATGCAGTTTAAACCTTCAAGCAGAGCGCTGTGATAATTACATGAAAATGAAATTGAAGACGTAAAAACGGAATGAAAGACTCAATGTTCGCGTTACCTCATAAAATGGTGTTTTGAAAGACGAAAAACATTCTAGAAAGAATTTTGTACAGGTTTTATTAGTTTATGCGTTATTATTTCACTTGATGCACGTTGTTTAACGGCCATTTTTGCACGCTGTTTAACTGATCCATCAGTCACAAAACAAATCACTGAATAAGAGTGAAAAATATTACTGATGAATCAGTGGAAAATGTCACTACATCAATAAGTGAAGGAAAACTGGCATTTTTTTACTGATGAATCAGTGGTAAATTCATTGAAGTGACTGTTGAATCAGTCAGATACTGTTAACTGATTGAAAAAGTGAAATTTTTAACTGATTCACATTTAGAGTGTAATATCCGCACGACCGGTATGGTGCGCTATAACAGCGAAACGACAATCCCGCTTCCCGCAGCTTTACGACGCGACCCATTAACGCGTCCAATTGTTCGAAGTTCTCGTCTACAAGGCTTACTACACTTGGAAGTGGTTCTACCAACTCAACAGCATGAGTCACAATGGAAAGCATTCACGCCGGGACGATCTTATACAATCCGCCAGGTACAATAATAAGGTACCTACAATCTTTCTGCGAGCCCACCGTGCTAACAACTACAGTCGCCTTGCTCGTTTAGGTAAAACTTTCGGCGTTCGCGTACCACTTGGCTTGATAGCATCGTGAGTGCGTGTATGCGTGCGAAATATACGCGTTCAAACAAACTTACGAAACGTATGTGCAATCTTTTTTTATGGACGAAAAGAAAATTCTTTGGAAACAACTCGCTTGCTGCAAACACTATCCTGAAAAAATTCATCGGGGCGAGAACGCAATTTTCTCAATACTGTGGGTTGAAATATTGTTCGTGAATAGCTGCGAGTCTTCTCGGGCCCTCTGNGCGAGAACGCAATTTTCTCAATACTGTGGGTTGAAATATTGTTCGTGAATAGCTGCGAGTCTTCTCGGGCCCTCTGCACTGAACTTCGCTATAAATATTCCATTAATACAAACACAACCAAACCTTTACTTAAAGGTCGTATTGCTGTATGCAGTATGACACAAAAATACTGCACACAAGTTGAGTGTCTTACGCGTAGAAGCTATGGGGTCTTAAGAGCGCTTGTCAAAGTCATTCTTATCGCTCCCTTGTTTGTGTGCTTGAAACGTTCAAAATAGCTACATGTACCGCCAACCAACGTAGGAAAACGGAAGCGGAACCTAAGAAAGGCAGCGGAAAATGGCCACGAAGGTGTTCCCTCTAGACCTGCCAACTTTCCTGAACACCAGTTTCTTCCATTACCGGAAGGAAGCATGGAGGGCTGTGGTGCACAGGTCAGCTGCCATCCGATGAATGAGGGAGGCCGGGCGGTATCGAACTGTTCGGCAAACAAGCGCAGGCAGTAGCGGCGGCTACACTCGCAATCCAAGGTATCGATTTATCTCGCGCACTTTTAAACGCATGTTCTCCTCCACGCGGCTCGANGCGGCTACACTCGCAATCCAAGGTATCGATTTATCTCGCGCACTTTTAAACGCATGTTCTCCTCCACGCGGCTCGTATGGGTCCGGGGAATGGGAGGAAGTGTCACAGTCGAACCAGCTTAATGCGCGGCGATCTGGTCAGACGGAACTATCAGGAACCTGCGAATGTGCTGCTACCTGAGCTGAAATATAGAAAACAAAAAATTTAATTACAATTAATATGTTATTTTAATTCCTTCGTAATAATAACAATTTTTTTGGTGGAGATTACAAAAATTGCGAGTTATCATACCTGATAAGTAAAAAAAAAGATAAACAGTAATTGCAAAAAAATTTTACCGTCAAAAAATGTTGGCGTTGTCTATTTTAATGAAACATTTTTTAGTGACAGCGATTTTTCTATAGAGTAAACGTTGTTACACCTGGTACGTTGTGCCATGTCAGATCCCAAAACATAACGTAATAAAATTCTGATTAAATTCGGTGGCGCTATGCTAGCATTCGTGACTTACAGCAACATTGTTCTCTGAGTTCTATTGCCTAGAGATGATAACACGTTTACTAGGGGATAGTAAACTAGCGTGACATATTAGAGTACTTTATGAAAACCTGCTGAACGTTCGAGAGGTCATGAGAGTCGATCATATTTTTTAACCCTTATAACTAGGCTACCCTTGTGGTGAGGTAGCTAGGGTGTTGTTAAACATGAACGAGAAAGTTCCAAGTTCGGATTCTGGGAAGGACACCGATGTTTCTGTTATTTCCAAATTGAATTCTACTTTCCTTGGGTAGCAAACCGGCATGAAGAGGCGTCCATGTGAAACTTTTACAAAAGCATTCACTCTGTGTTTTTTATAAACTTCTAGATAAACCTTCCACTATAAGTTAGAATAGGACGTGGAAGTGAAACTAGGAATGTAATGTTCAGTAAGTCAAAATAAATGTTTATTTAATTAAAGACAACTTAATATTACAAAAATTTGGGTAAGACTAGGTCTCTGTATTTCCGGATTCTCGGAAAGGACTTATAGGTCCTAAAAATACATGAACCCGAAAATATTTTTTTTTTCGCTTTAGAGAGACAGCGATACGGGTGACAATAAAACGTACGGCCAGCACCCCATCTGTAACAGTGGGATTTTATTGCGTGCGAAGAATGCCCATAGATTAAGTCACGACTTTACAGTTCCATTTTTCTCCTACCTATTAAGGTAACAGTGCAGGAAAGCTCTAAAAATTCGATTTTTGGCAATTTTCAAGAAATTTTTTCTCCTAGAATAAATGTAATATTATAGAAACTAAATCATACAGGCTTTGATAATTGTATTTTTTTTTTATCTTTCCAGGCAAAAAGTCGTATTCCCGGGACATTTATTCGCCGAGATACGCGCAAAAATGAATGTGCAGAAAACATGTCTGGACTACTAACTTTTACGGAGTGGCAAGAAAGGTAACTGAGGAAGAGACTCGATCTGAATCCGACCCCCTTCAGCCGCCACCAGAGGGAAAGCCCGGCGGATGAGCCACCGTTCGGTGCCTGTTAGTTCGCCAACTGATCTCTCNCTTCAGCCGCCACCAGAGGGAAAGCCCGGCGGATGAGCCACCGTTCGGTGCCTGTTAGTTCGCCAACTGATCTCTCTCATTGGTTCGGAGACCTGCTCACTTTCCCCTTCCCATCTATCAGTTATAATTCAACGCTCATTGGCTCCTCGTTGTGCGCTGGTGGCAGGGCTTGCTTTCCAAATGCCGAGTTCTTCGCGCAATGTCGCGACGTAAAGAGAGGGGCCAGATTCCTTGGCGATTCGTCAAATGACTGAGTTTGTAAATAGGTTACCCTCGCCCACTGAATGTTTCTTTCAGACGTTCACAAATCTGCTTGCAGCCTTAATCCCGGTTATGCGATGTTACGTCAACGTTGCGAAAATGTGTGCACAACGTGGCCATTTTGTATATGCTGTTCACGGTTAAATGAGCAATTCCGAGAGCTCTGCTTAAGACCTACTTATATGTATGTGCATTGCGTATTATTCCACCAACATTTATCACTTTTCTTCATGCGTCGGTCAAATGAAACTCTAAAATTATTAGAAACGTTGATATTCTAAAAATTNCATGCGTCGGTCAAATGAAACTCTAAAATTATTAGAAACGTTGATATTCTAAAAATTTATTTATTTTCTGTATTTTATGCATTGAAAGGAACGGAAAGCAAAATAAATAATTACACATTCACCACTTTTTACCTAATACTTGAAGGTCTAAGACATGGAATTACGTTCCCTCTGTCGTGGCCGACTTTTCCAGGCGCATGCAGTGACGTTGTTCAAAGTTTGACTACTTAAGTACTGAATCAATCACGAAGAGCCTATAACACGATGCACAAGGGTTGATGAGGCGTGGGCGGAGTAGACACGTGGTCAATGCTGCGGAAGAATACACGGTAAATCACACCTGCGCTCGACATCATTGCCACTTTCCCGCACGCAAAAAAAAAAAAATCTCGGCACAGAGTCACCACAGACCCTGATCGCCGTGTGGTTGGATGCCTGCAACATTTTTATTTGCCTAGCTGTCTTGCCGATCGCGACAGTGCGACCTGCAGACTTAATGATGCGCGAACTAAGTGATTGATCGGCGACGTATGAACGGGAGCCGTGTATTGATTCGTGGCAGGCAAACCGTCCAGCGCAAGATTTATTGGATACTGGAGGTGAGACAGTTCCGAAAACTCTTCTGTTCTTCGGTTTTGCTTCTAGGCACCGCTGCAATTCCAGGTATTTGTGAGCTCGGAGAACAAAATTAGATATGCCAGAAATATTGCATAACGTAATTCTTTGGGGAAGAAATTTTTTACACTGCGTTCAGTGTCAGTAAAACTTTTCTGGATATTAGTCCTACCGTTACCAGACCGACTATAATATTTTGCGTGTTTTTGAAGTTTACCGTAGAGAAAAATCTGTATTATTGTTCCATTCTGCAATTGATATGGGAAATAGAAAACGGTCGCTTTGGATTTTGTTAAATTTATGAAAAAAAATTCACGAGAAATATTGAACATCCATTATTCTACGCACAAATATTACTTATAAATAAAACTCTTCCTTTTAAATCAAATTGTTGCGAGTTGTGTAAATGTGAATATATCTGGGCAATCATTTTCCTACACAATATTATTGTTTGCTCTTTTAAGAGCAGCTACAAGAGTATGAATATTATGCATTTTTTTATTTATTATGTGAATTTAATTCCAAGCTTCACTTCAAGTAAAATATCTGATTCTAAATTTTGTTTGTATTTTGATAGAAAGCTTTCGGAATAAATATATATATGAGTGAATAGACCAAAGGTCAAGTTCACGGCGTTTCAAACTGAAAGGGACAGCAAAAAAATAAAAAAATAACCAATGACTCCAGTAATTTACAAAAAATTACAAATTTATTAAATTTTCAGGCTTTGCATTGACGTTGCACAAATATTATTATTTTCCGAAATTTCACCAATTCTGGTGTTATTCGCTATAACCATTCTTAAAACGAAATGTAACAACATTTTCTAGGAAATATTTTATTTGCAACACGCTCTTTTCCATTCCATTAANCCATTCTTAAAACGAAATGTAACAACATTTTCTAGGAAATATTTTATTTGCAACACGCTCTTTTCCATTCCATTAACCATCATGTGGACTCCATTAGTACTAACGTGGCCAAGTAAATCGTAACCCTCCATGCTAGAAGGGTTTCGAATTTGCATCCCAGTTGGCAGGAAGGAAACTACTGTCTTTGAAAAAATAAGTATCAGCTATGATTTTCATTTTATAATATTTTCTGTTACTCGTTTCTTTCATCGACTGACCAAAAAAAAATATACGCCAAAATTTATTATAAAAACGCACGTTTAGAAAAATTCTAACCATTGTATACCGCGAAATGGAATAAAATGTAATGATACCACCTGCAATGTGCAGTGAAAATAGTTATTATTTAAACTAAACCAAGATGTTAGGGTGCTGAATAATACCGTTTGCAATATTTCGTTACTTTTAACACTTAGCCAAAATCAATTTTCTACGTCTGTTATTTATGAATCAATATTAAATTAACATTCGCACAAATATGTTTGACAGTTACCAAGGTAATTTTAATAGCTTAAATATTTGAATAACTCGTNTTAAATTAACATTCGCACAAATATGTTTGACAGTTACCAAGGTAATTTTAATAGCTTAAATATTTGAATAACTCGTTGGATAACACAATTGTCAATGGCACAACTCCGGTATTAGTTCAGAATTGTTTGATAATTTTGTGAAAAAAAAAAAANTGGATAACACAATTGTCAATGGCACAACTCCGGTATTAGTTCAGAATTGTTTGATAATTTTGTGAAAAAAAAAAAATCTAATTTCTCAAATAACATACAGGAGAGACGTGTAACAATTACGAATAAGCATGTCGATTATAACAGAAAAAATTAACATAAGAAAACAAACAAATGTACCTGAACAACAGCTTAATTTAATTTACGGAATTTTAAAATAAAATGAGTGTAAAAAAATATAATTTTCTAGACTGTTAAGTGATAATGCTTTTAATATGAATGGGAACAATACGCCTCTGAAAAGTAGTTTCGTTGAAATATTTCTGTACCATAGTAAATGCATACTGACATATTAAGTCAACAAAACACTTGAGCTGTTTCTTGAAATAAACAAAACTTTAATTCAGAACGCAAATACGTTGTCGTACGCGTCGCGCTCAATAAAAACTACGGACTAAAGCACACAAGCAACTATTTCAAAAGCGGCAGACATGTGCTGATATTTCATTTCACTAAGGAGACCGTTCTAAAAAGGCACATACAACGAACTGCATTTATGAAATAAAGAAATAATAAACTGCAGATATAATGTTCCAACATAGCTAGCAAGGAATTCTCGCATGTAGATAAAGAATGATGAAAGAGGGCTAAATGACATTCACTAGGTATAGACGTTTCACATAACTGTAATGTAGGCATGCTCTACCATGATTTCTCAAATTATTTTTAAAGTCTATGCTCTACAGCTGAAAAAAATTGTACATTATTCTAAAAGCATGATTTCAACAATAAATGATGCATCTATAATTAAATATCTATATTTTAATTTATAAACCTGAGTACTAATTTTTTTATAATCGTCACGAAGATCACCAACATAACAACATATACATCCCAAAAAAACCATCAGCAGTCGAGGACCTTTACTGTTTACATCCTGTGTAGGTTGGTCACAATGTCTGTAAAACATTTATTGAAATTACACAGAGGAGACAAGAGTCATGGGATAGCAATATGCAAATATCGAGATGGCAGTAGTATAGCGTACAAAATGTATAAATGAGCAGTGAATTGGTTGGGGTTTCATTTGTAGTCAAGTGATTCATGTCAAAAGGTTTCTGACGTGATTATGGCCGCACCACGGGAATTAATAGACTTTGAACGCAGAATGGTAGTTGGAGCTAGACGCATGGGACATTCCATTTCAGAAATGGTTAGGGAATTCAACATTCCGAGATCCACATCAACAGTGTGCCGAAAATACCTAATTTCAGGCATAACCTCCCACCNTAGGGAATTCAACATTCCGAGATCCACGTCAACAGTGTGCTGAAAATACCTAATTTCAGGCATAACCTCCCACCGCCGACCGCCTGCACTTAATGACCGAGACCAACGACGTGTGCGCAGAATTGTCAGTGTTAACTGACAAGCAACACTGCGTGAAATAACCGCAGTAATCAATGTGGGACGTACGACGGACGTGTCCGTTAGGACAGTGCANCAGTTCCAAATACTCTTCTGTTCTTCGGTTTTACTTCTAGGCACCGCTGCAATTCCAGGTATTTGTGAGCTCGGAGAACAAAATTAGATATGCCAGAAATCTTGCATAACGTAATTCTTTGGGGAAGAAATTTTTTACACTGCGTTCAGTGTCAGTAAAACTTTACTGGATGTTGGTCCTACCGTTACCAGACCGACTATAATATTTTGCGTTTTTTTTAGGTTTACCGTACAGAAAATCTGTATTACTGTTCCATTCTGCAATTGATACGGGAACTAGAAAACGGTCGCTTTGGATTTTGTTAAATTTATGAAAAAAAATTCACGAGAAATATTGAACATCCATCATTCTACGCACAAATATTACTTATAAATAAAACTCTTCCTTTTAAATAAAATTGTTGCGAACTGTATAAATGTGAAGATATCTGGCCAATAATTCTCCTACACAATATCATTATTTGCTCTTTTAAGAGCAGCTACGAGAGTATGAATATTATGCATTTTTTTTTTATTATGTGAATTTAATTCCAAGCTTCACTTCAAGTAAAATATCTGATTCTAAATTTTGTTTGTATTTTGATAGAAAGCTTTCGGAATAAATATATATATGAGTGAATAGACCAAAGGTCAAGTTCACGGCGTTTCAAACTGAAAGGGACAGCAAAAAAATAAAAAAATAACCAATGACTCCAGTAATTTACAAAAAATTACAAATTTATTAAATTTTCAGGCTTTGCATTGACGTTGCACAAATATTATTATTTTTCGAAATTTCACCGATTCTGATGTTATTCGCTATAGCCATTCTTAAAACGAAATGTAACAACATTTTCTAGGAAATATTTTATTTGCAACACGCTCTTTTCCATTCCATTAACCATCATGTGGACTCCATTAGTACTAACGTGGCCAAGTAAATCGTAACCCTCCATGCTAGAAGGGTTTCGAATTTGCATCCCAGTTGGCAGGAAGGAAACTACTGTCTTTGAAAAAATAAGTATCAGCTATGATTTTCATTTTATAATATTTTCTGTTACTCGTTTCTTTCATCGACTGACTAAAAAAAAATATACGCCAAAATTTATTATAAAAACGCACGTTTAGAAAAATTCTAACCATTGTATACCGCGAAATGGAATAAAATGTAATGATACCACCTGCAATGTGCAGTGAAAATAGTTATTATTTAAACTAAACCAAGATGTTAGGGTGCTGAATAATACCGTTTGCAATATTTCGTTACTTTTAACACTTAGCCAAAATCAATTTTCTACGTCTGTTATTTATGAATCAATATTAAATTAACATTCGCACAAATATGTTTGACAGTTACCAAGGTAATTTTAATAGCTTAAATATTTGAATAACTCGTTGGATAACACAATTGTCAATGGCACAACTCCGGTATTAGTTCAGAATTGTTTGATAATTTTGTGAAAAAAAAAAAATCTAATTTCTCAAATAACATACAGGAGAGACGTGTAACAATTACGAATAAGCATGTCGATTATAACAGAAAAAATTAACATAAGAAAACAAACAAATGTACCTGAACAACAGCTTGATTTAATTTACGGAATTTTAAAATAAAATGAGCGTAAAAAAATTTAATTTTCTAGACTGTTAAGTGATAATGCTTTTAATATGAATGGGAACAATACGCCTCTGAAAAGTAGTTTCGTTGAAATATTTCTGTACCATAGTAAATGCATACTGACATATTAAGTCAACAAAACACTTGAGCTGTTTCTTGAAATAAACAAAACTTTAATTCAGAACGCAAATACGTTGTCGTACGCGTCGCGCTCAATTAAAACTACGGACTAAAGCACACAAGCAACTATTTCAAAAGCGGCAGACATGTGCTGATATTTCATTTCACTAAGGAGACCGTTCTAAAAAGGCACATACAACGAACTGCATTTATGAAATACAGAAATAATAAACTGCAGATATAATGTTCCAACATAGCTAGCAAGGAATTCTCGCATGTAGATAAAGAATGATGAAAGAGGGCTAAATGGCATTCACTAGGTATAGACGTTTCACATTACCGTAATGTAGGCATGCCCTACCATGATTTCTCAAAATATTTTTAAAGTCTATGCTCTACAGCTGAAAAAAATTGTACATTATTCTGCATGATTTCAACAATAAATTTTGCATCTATCATTAAATATCTATATTTTAATTTATAAAGCTGAGTACTAATTTTTTTTATAATCGTCACGAAGATCACCAACATAACAACATATACATCCCAAAAAAACCATCAGCAGTCGAGGACCTTTACTGTTTACATCCTGTGTAGGTTGGTCACAATGTCTGTAAAACACTTATTGAAATTACACAGAGGAGACAAGAGTCATGGGATAGCAATATGCAAATATCGAGATGGCAGTAGTATAGCGTACAAAATGTATACATGAGCAGTGAATTGGTTGGGGTTTCATTTGTAGTCAAGTGATTCATGTCAAAAGGTTTCTGACGTGATTATGGCCGCACCACGGGAATTAATAGACTTTGAACGCGGAATGGTAGTTGGAGCTAGACGCATGGGACATTCCATTTCAGAAATGGTTAGGGAATTCAACATTCCGAGATCCACATCAAGAGTGTGCCGAAAATACCTAATTTCAGGCATAACCTCCCACCATGGACGACACAGTGGCCGACCGCCTGCACTTAATGACCGAGACCAACGACGTGTGCGCAGAATTGTCAGTGTTAACTGACAAGCAGCACTGCGTGAAATAACCTCAGTAATCAATGTGGGACGTACGACGGACGTGTCCGTTAGGACAGTGCAGCTAACTTTGGCTGTACTGGGGTATGCNCAGTAATCAATGTGGGACGTACGACGGACGTGTCCGTTAGGACAGTGCAGCTAACTTTGGCTGTACTGGGGTATGCCAGTAGAAGACCGACTCGAGTGCCTTTACTAACAGCACGACATAGCCTGCACCGCCTCTCCTGGGCTCGTGACCATATTGGTTGGACCCAAGACGACTGGAAAATCGCNCAGCACGACATAGCCTGCACCGCCTCTCCTGGGCTCGTGACCATATTGGTTGGACCCAAGACGACTGGAAAATCGCGGCTTGGTCAGATGAGTCCCGATTTCAGTTGGTAACAGCTGATGGTAGGGTTCGAGTGTGGCGCAGACCCCACGAATCCATGGACCCAAGTTGTCAACAAGGAACTGTGCAAGCTGGTGGTGGCTCCATAATGGTGTGGGCTGTTTTTACATGAAATGGACTGGGTCCTCTGGTCTAACTGAACCGATCATTGACTAGAAAGGGTTATGTTCAGCTACTTGGAGACCACTTGCAGCCATTCATGGACTTCATGTACCCAAACAACGATGGAATTTGTATGGATGACAATGCGCCATGTCACCGGGCCACAACTGTTCGCGATTGGTTTGAAGAACATTCTGGACAATTCCAGCTAATAATTTGGCCACCAAGGTCGCCCGACATGAATCCCATCGAACATTTATGGGACATAATCGAGAAGTCAGTTCGTGCACAAACTCCTGCACCGGCAACACTTTCGCAATTATAAATGTTTATAGAGGCAGCATGGCTCAATATTTCTGCCGGGGACTTCCAACGACTTGTTGAGTCCATGCCACGCCGAGTTGCTGCACTTCGCCGGGCAAAAGGAGGTCCGACACGATATTAGGAGGTATCTCATGACTTTTGTCGCCTCAGTATATATGAAACACAGTATTCCGCGCCGGCTGTTGCAGAATAATTTGTCGATAAAACATCACCGTCGGTCGTGAAAGTCTTATCGTTATCTCCCGGAAGACTATCATCATATCTGGAAATAACATTTTCATTTTCTCTGACTGGATAACAATATGGACAACGGTGAAACTACTCGATGCCAGTGATGGATCTAGAAGGGGAGAGGGGGTGGGGCAACTTGTAGACTGGCATACTAGGAAAAAGTATATCTTAGCTGCCTTTACACCCATCGTAAACCCCTCTTAGTTTGATGTATGCTTTAACTAGTCCAAAACCTTCAAAATTACTCATTGGTTACAATAATTGGTTCGTGAACTTTAGGGAGTTTATATTGAATTCGCCCATAGTTTCTTTCGTGTCTGGTTTGCGATGACTATAACGCTTTTCCTTAATCCTTTCACTAACTGTGTAATATCCAGAATAGAGTAAACAAAATAATTACTTAGTGATGTGTTTCCATAGGCTATTAGCTGGGTTGGATGTCACCAGCACTAAACTTCCAATATCGAAGTGACACATCCTTGATATATTTTATTATATATTTTGTCTTTCAGCTGCTGACTTTAAACGAGCTTTTACTAAGTTTTCAATTTACGTCTGTAATTCTTCTTTGTTGATACTGTTGCCAGGAACGCCAAGTAAAACCGATACGTCCTTGACTATAGTTGCTTCCGAGCATTGACATGTTAGTGTCTGGAATGTCATTAGATCCGGAGCCATGTTAACTGTATTGTTCATGATGGTTTCAATCAGCGGGTATCTTATCTCACCAGCTTCGGCGTGGGTTCATGTCAGTGAGCTTTTAACATACTGCCAATTGAAATCATCATTTGCCCCACCCGGTTGCTTTGTGGATGTCTAACTGCAGCTTTTATGGGCGCTACGTTCCGTTTACTCAGCCCTTTTCGACCAACTTCACTCGTAAACTGAGTGCATTTGACAGATAGGACTGCTTTAGGTTTTACAACATCATCAATTAATACATTGCATTTAGCATACAAAATTTCAGCAGGAGTATACACAGTAAAAAAAAATTTATTTTAACGTAGCTGAAATATTTGTTGTAATAAAACGAATTTTTGTACATTTACTAAATAATCTTGTAAACCATTTTTATTTGTACNAGCTGAAATATTTGTTGTAATAAAACGAATTTTTGTACATTTACTAAATAATCTTGTAAACCATTTTTATTTGTACATTTACAAGAGCAACAGCTGCACATACTGCAATAATAGAAAAAAAATTGGCAGAAACACTGATATTCAGTAAATTGCCGATACCGTCGCAGGAGTTCAAGTAAGAAGTGTGCTATTGGTCGATGAGTCATCACTTCCCAGAATTAATTTACCAAGACGGCCACTTCTTACCTGGTACTACAGGACAAAGTGTCTGCTGGCGTGGTTTGAAAAGAATGCCTCCACCCCCTCCCTAGACCTCGATTTCAAGTTAGCAACATTCATTTTGTAACAATACATGGCAGGGTTTGCAAATGCTGTGGTTTTTAAGCTGCGATAGTAGCAATATGTACTTTTTTCTTAAACCATTCAAGAAACGTTCAGAATTATGTCTTGGTACATATTTTTTATTCGTGAAACGTTCCTCAGAATGTAAAAAGTGCATTGTAAAATTATAGTGGATACATTCACGTGGCTGTCTTTGAATAAAAGAAGCAACAGAATGCAACAATAAAGAAAATAAAACAAAAACTTGACTCTGACCTAGAGGCAATGCCCGTGTCACAACACTGGGAATTTTCCCAGTTGTAGGTTGGTAGGGACGTGCCGAACTGGGCCTCACAAAGTGTGCTCTGTACAATCCTGGCTCGTTTACAATTTTTATAGCATAAAAACAACTGTGCGTCATCGAACAGACAAATTACTATCCAGAAGTCCAAAAAATTTCTTGTGATTCAGCAGGAAAATTATTTAAGAACTACTTCACATATTGTTGTAATTCTACAGGATATCCATAGGTAGGTAACAGTACTTTTTGTGTAAATACTTAATATATCCTGTATACTTTTCAAGCAATTGCATGCACAGTTTATAGTAGAGGGATTATGGGGACATTGGCACATCGGGACCTGGCACCGGAGCGTCGGAGCTGTTCATTCTCTGCCATCCCAGTCGGCGGCCATAATGGATCAAGGTGACCTTGAACTTTGGCCTCGACCCTGGTGACCTTTGACCTTGAAACCCCCCAAAAAACCAAAATCCAAACAAATTCAAAAAATTCCAAAAAATNTCGACCCTGGTGACCTTTGACCTTGAAACCCCCCAAAAAACCAAAATCCAAACAAATTCAAAAAATTCCAAAAAATTATAAAAAAATATATTTACAAAATATAAAAAAATTTAAACGTTATTAAATATTGATTTTAGAAAAATTAAATTTACGGAGGTTTCCCACGCCCCCTCCTCCGCCTATACTCTTTACACAAGGTGCAGTCCACCATTTTGATAGGTGTCATAGCCACCATCTGCCATCGTAGTAAGTGCTTCTGTCCGCCATTTTGGACGATATAGTCCGCCATATTGGTAGGTGCAGTCCATCATCTTGGTAGGTGCAGTCCGCCATCGTGGTAGGTGCAGTTCGCCATCTTGGTAGGTGCAGCCGTATGCCATATTGGTCGATGCAGTCCGCCATATTGGTAAGTCCAGTCCGCTATATTAGTAGGCATCACAGCCACCGTCTGGCATCTTGGTTTCTTCGTTAGTCATTTGTTTATACATTACAGGAGTTTGTCTCTCACCTTCGTTCAACCGCCATATTGGATTTCATATGTTTTCATCACCTAGGTGGTGCTAGTGTATTAATTTACTCACCAGGCGAGTTGTTTTAACAACCACGTGGCAGCCATATTTGTTTATGTTTTTAAAGTATAGCTTGCGCTGTCCGCGCCCTTCATACTAGATTCTATTTTTAACAAACAGGTGGCGTTAACTTCTTGATTTCACTGCCAGGCGAGCTGCCGGTCCCACTCATAAATATTTAGCCACAAAGTGAGGTGTCGGCACTCATATTTGTAGTCATACGAAAATCTGTAATTTTAATTCCTATAAAAAAAATNAGCCACAAAGTGAGGTGTCGGCACTCATATTTGTAGTCATACGAAAATCTGTAATTTTAATTCCTATAAAAAAAATTCCATTCATCAGTGTAACTACATGCATAAATGATTAAGTCGATTTTTTTTGTATTAAGAACTTTAGTTAAGACCGACCAAACACTTTTGTCATTTTAAGCTAATTAAATAACCATTGGAATTTAGTGTTTATTCTGTTACCCCTCACCGAACCATTTCNACTTTTGTCATTTTAAGCTAATTAAATAACCATTGGAATTTAGTGTTTATTCTGTTACCCCTCACCGAACCATTTCATACAGACCAATTATTCACCACTGCTTAATCCCTTATCACTACTGCTCTTGATTTCAGCATTGTCTGCCAGAGCGTGTTAGAGTAGGAAAGTATTTCGTGAGAACAATATCGACCCTCGGCACAGCTTCTCGACTGATGCCAGAGGTGACAGATCGTTCTCTCACCCCTCGTCTTTTAGCATTCTGACTGGTAAGTTGTCATATTTAATTACATCAGGTAGCCGGATAATATAAAGCATGCACATAATACGTATATATTGTCCAGCGAAATTACAAATCTCCTCAAATTTAGAGTATTGGTTTGGGCCTACTAGTCTCTGGAGGAATATATAACCACATAAAATACGGTACTAGAAATTAGTTTTTTTAAATATATATGTTTACCACTTTGATGCTGCCCGCCACCTGTGGTATACAGAGTGGTCTGTAGGGCACGAGTTACCTTTCTGGCACAGACTATGGGCACCTTGGATGTTGAATAGGGGTAGTAAACAATAACTTCATAAAGTCTTAGTCTTAAAAGGTTTTTATTTTACCAGAAATCTACACATATTTTAATGGAAACAAATACATACTTTACCAGAAATTATCACATATTTTGCGGACCCTGCGAGACTGTTCCCTACAAGTTGTGAGCCTGAAGGGCGGCTTAAAGTACTCGTTCTAACTGCTTCCGATGCCGTGGGGAAACACTAGGCATCGGGAAATGTCCCTTGAGTGACGATGCTGCTACTTAGCTGTATTGGTAGTTCTGGGTGTTTCGGTAGTAGGTTGAGGTCCGGTAAGTTGGGCGGCCCTTCACAGGCCCTCGGCTTGGCTTCGGTGACGGCTCTCCATGACCGCTGTTTCAGGGTTCTTTCCTCGGCGAACTCACAATCCGACTGACTCTCGCGACCTCCGGATCGGACGGATCCCTACATCACCGACCCTGCCGGGGTCCACACACCGGCCTCGATTGATGGCTTTACACTACTCACTCGACTAACTGACTCGACTGACTGACTGACTGACTGACTTACTCCCTCGTCCCGACGTGGTGCTTATGGGCGACGTCACCCCAGACATCCTCCTCTCCTTCCACTTCATGGCGAGGCCCACGAACAACTAACTACCTCCTCCATGTGTCGGGACTACTTAACTCACCTCCCGGCATCCTCCATGTGTCAACGCCGTCAGAGTTATTCCACGGGTCGCCTCGGGGGTAGGGGCGGTTCTAGCTTACCTCCGCGTTACTTCGGCACGTGCCAATGTTATCACAGGGTTTTTCTCAGGGAAGGGGTGGGGGCCCGCGGCAATGCTGCCAAACACTGTCAGCCCTTTTCTCGTTCTCGCGTATCTCACCTCGGCACGTATCCATGTTCTCTCGCATTTTTCTAGGGGAGGGGATGACCCACGGTAACTGACAAACACTGTCAGATCTTTTCTCGGCCCGTGTCCATGTTCTCACATGTTCCTCAGTGCGTCGGCGATTTGCTAACTCTTAACTCGGTATGACCTTGGCATGTGTTAATTGCCTGTACGCCCTCGCCTGGGCCGGCCTGGCCTTGTGGCACGTGTCTACTGGGAGGCCCTAGCGGGGGGTAATATGGCGGGTGGTGTGACAGCGGCGCGTCTGCATACTAACAAAGTGGCACACGTCAATTCATCTAATTTGCAAAGGCATTAACTCAGTACTCATGTCGCTACTGTAACACTTCGTTTGCATTCATCAAAGACACGAAAAGTATGAATGTTCGAATAATGCAGATCGAGTGACATTTAAGAGTGTTAAATGTGGCATGACATTTGCTAGGCGCGATTACTAGCAGAGGCATGCAAAAATCTGCATAGCTGTAGGACCTTCACCTGCCAAAAACCGTCGTGTACAGTCTCCTTCACAGCAAGGCACGAGTGTACTTCCCACAAAACCAAGGGTTCAGGATGAGCATCCAACATCTTGCCAGAAACCATCACGCACAAGAATCGTGGCAGGGTCTGGGTTGATTAATGACAATGATTTCGTGGAGGCCCAAAATGCATTCGACCACAGTCTAAAGATCAGTGCCCCCACAAAGAGAGCAGGTATTCGAAGGAAATTTGCACATGTTTAGCTCGAATGGAGGAACACATCGCTGTTGGCTCTACACATAAACACACCAAAAATAAATTAAATGGCTCGAATGCAGCTTAGAGACATTTGCCCATTCAACGAAAGGAAGGTATTCGAATCGAAAGGCAAGATAATGAATATACTGTAAAACCTCATACTGGAAATATACATCACGAGAAATAAGCATACAAAGAGTGTGTTTTGGGGTAAATATTAACTAAAAATCAATTACCGAGTGCCCGTTCCCCTCTAAACAACATACTGGCCCCCCTTCAGTAAAACATTTGTTGAAATTTTATGTTGTAAAAAATCATTTTCCATGTACATATGCATTATGCAGCTTTCTATAAAGTACTTATGGCTCGAAAAACCCAAAAACAGAGTTAAAATCACTTCGCTACCCCCGCAGTATGTGATATGAACAAAGAAGGATCCCATACACGCCATGAGAATTATTCCTGGCGCCTTGAAAAACATATCTCTCAGCTGACTATCTTATCTAAGCCATATATGACCATTCAATGAAGATCTCAGAAGCACTATCTGTATACGAGAGTGCAATAAAGTGTTAATAAACTGAGGTCCAGTTTTTCACAAGGAACTAACTGAGTTTACGATGTTGAGGCCCAGAAACTCCCACTTCCAGGACCACTTATTATTAATAGGCGAGCAGAACATTAAACCATCATACTTAAGGCCTTTTCACACTTTCAAAGAAAACATCAATTTTATTTTAATTTATTTAATTCAATTGCTTGAATGCTGTGTAACGTCACTCGGACGTCATAAACGTGGCGATTTTATCTTTAAAAATTTTCGTTTGGAACATGTTCTATTTTTTTCTTTGTTATAAAATGTTGTGTATTTATACGTTGATTTATGAATATTTATGCTGCAAAAATATTTGCATATATTTATTTGATGCAAAAAATATATAATCTTAAAAAAATTAATATTTATTTTTAATTTTGACAAATAATTTTTTGTAGTGCATGGTTTATAGAGGCTAAAAGAAAGTTTCTGAACTTAACTATAATTTTTATTTTCTAATTTTTTTTGCAAAAAAATTATTTTTTTTCAATTCAATATTTATTGAGTACGGCTGCATGTGTAACAAGAAGTTACTGATAACTAATAAGCCTACTTTCCTCTACATGGGTGCAAATATATTTTAGTGAAGGTTTTAAAAGCTTAGATGGTANGATTTATGAATATTTATGCTGCAAAAATATTTGCATATATTTATTTGATGCAAAAAATATATAATCTTAAAAAAAATTATATTTATTTTTAATTTTGACAAATAATTTTTTGTAGTGCATGGTTTATAGAGGCTAAAAGAAAGTTTCTGAACTTAACTATAATTTTTATTTTCTAATTTTTTTTGCAAAAAAATTATTTTTTTTCAATTCTATATTTATTGAGTACGGTTGCATGTGTAACAAGAAGTTATTGATAACTAATAAGCCTACTTTCCTCTACATGGGTGCAAATATATTTTAGTGAAGGTTTTAAAAGCTTAGATGGTANTGATAACTAATAAGCCTACTTTCCTCTACATGGGTGCAAATATATTTTAGTGAAGGTTTTAAAAGCTTAGATGGTAGGTAGGCGTTGACGTCTCATTGTCAGCAATATCATTAGAGATGAAACTTGAAACATTTGAAAGAGTGCCAAGACTAATAAAATAAAAGACTCTAGTGACTTACCAGGGATTCGAATTCACAAAAACTCGTAAAATTAAGCTAGCTTGCAATCAATTGCATCACGGATGTAGGGTTCGCAGCATCAACATCGTATGTAATCAGTCCAATGTTTTAAAAGATAGGGTTCTTTAACCTGAAATATTTACACGGCCATCATTTTTAAAATATGTGTCTGAGCCATTAAAACACATAAGTTTATACGGCCTACCATAACGCTACTTGTTTGAAAAATTTTGTGGAAATCGGTTGATTGATTCTCGAGATATGCATGAAACCTCAATTGTTCATGTGAAGATCTTCTTAATTGGAGGACAAAAGGTTTATGTACCAGCACTTTTTATGATTGTCATAGATACCATATACAAAGTTAAATTTAAATGAGTTATATAGTTTTGTTGATATACTACACTAAGCTAAAAGGTTTGTATAAGCGCAATTCAGAAAATAAGAGACTTATACACTTAAAACATGTGAATTTCTATGGCCTACCACGGTACAACTTCATCGCAAAATTTTAGAAGAAATAGGTTGATTGTTTCCCGACATACGGCATAAAAACTGTGTTATTTTATGTGGAGCAATCTTTGAAAATGGCGGAGAAATGAAGCTCTGCATAGAAAATTTTGATGCATCTGTCAGCATACAAATTTAAGTTGAAATTTTTTTGCAGTCTCGTAGATAAAACATTTTGAGCTAAAATTTTTATATGACGGCTATTTTATAAATATATATATGTCTGACCATCTCAAAAATTGTCAGTTTATATAGCCTACCATGGTGATACTTCCTTGCCAAATTTGATATAAATCTGTTGTTTTTTCCAGAGTTATCATGTAATTTTAAATGCCCAAGTGATAATATTTTACAAAATGGGGGACAAAGGAAAGCTTGTGCGAACGAATTTGATGATTGTAATATATACAACAAGCATAGAAAGTTCCATTGGAAATAATTACATGGTTTCCACGATTTCACATATAAACTAAAACAGCTATACGACCGCCATTTTAAATATAATTGTATGACATGCCTAAAACATGTCAGTTAACATTATCTACCGCGGTACTACTTGTTTGCCATATTTGGTAGGAACATGTCAATGGTTTCCCGAAATATTACACAAAATATTTATTAATTCGTGTAGCGCTATCTTACAAAATGCGGATAAAATGTCGATATTGTTAGGCTTAAATGATAGCTGTAATATATACTGTCAGCGTACATAATTTGGGTGAAATTTGTGAAATGGTATGGTAGTTATACTAAATAAACCTAAAATATTTGTATTGCCACTATTTTAAAAATAAGTGCTTAATCAAGTTTAATTAATTATATTTACCTTGCCTATCTTATAATTACTTACGTGCCAATTGTGACGAAAATTGGTTGAGTAATTTTAGAAAATAGCGTCAAAGCTTTATTTTTTCGTGTGGCGCTATCTTCCAAAATGGTTTACCAACAACAATATTGACCTCTGAATCCATCGCTTATATCTTGCACTGTCAGTATACAACATCTGGTTTCAATCGGTTGAATGGTTCCCGATATATCACATATCACCTTAAATATAAAAATGTCCACTTTTTGAAAGTAAGTGCCCGGTTTGGTTGAAAACTTAAAAAGTCAGGTGTACTATAGTGTACCGAGTTTGGTGAAATTCAGTTTATGCGTCCAAAAATTTATCGTGGGAAAAAGGGGGGNGGGGGGGGGGAGAGAACACACACGCACAGACACACACACGCACAGACGCACATATATATATACATACACACGGACTAGAAAGTGATCTAATAAGCCTTTCTTTCCTTCGGAATGTAAGCTGAGAAGCCGTTCTAAACCTTTAGGTATTCATTCAATTTCTATTCAGTTCAACCTATTGATGCGCATGTTGATACATTCTGTATTCAATAAGTTGAATTTAATTGGTCGAATTGAATGAAATATTTGATCGTGTGAAATTGCATTTACAAAGGACTCAGTGTTAAAGACAGGTCAACCCACAACGGCATGTCTTATTGAAAATGCAGATATATATACACGGATTCACCCTTTCTCGATATACCCTTAAGTGGACCTTCTCTGTATCTGTGGGGTTTATTATCATATCCCAACTGCGATTGTGGAGATGAAAATAAAACATTCAAGCATATAGTCGATGAATATTTGCTGAGGCCCTTCTGCTGAAAGTAAGATTATTTCTCTAAACTTCCCCACAAACAGTGGAAAGGCTGGTGAATTCTGTAAAAGTACCCGTGAATACGTGATTTATATCTTAATAACCAGGTTTATAATATCTCAAGTAGCAAGTTGGTCTTTTATATTTAACCTGTTTCTTAGTACTGTCAGTACTTCTATTTCAAAAGTACGTTGTGAGATGAGCAATTTAAAACATATTAATAAAGTCATGGAAGAGTAAGGCCTACTAGAATTAAAAATAATTTAAATGTTCTTATATCGTGTCGTAAATGGCGAAAATGTGAAGTATCATGCACTCACGCTTGCAAAGATAGCCAAATCCAAATATCAGTGAGTGTCAGAACGGATTTTTGAAAGCCTTAGTTGATGGGATCTCTATCCATGCTTGCAACAGCTATTCTTTGTTTTATTTACACACGTTCTCGGACTGGGATCAGTAACCTTCTAGTCATGGATATTTCCTGCTTTTGTTAGGATGACAATGAACTGCAATCAGTAGGTTTTGAGATGAATCCATGCAATATACCAAATATTTACACAATGTCACGGATCAAACAAAACTTTTCCGTTTTTTTCTCAATAAGTCCTAAAACTCTTTCAGTAACTTTTTAAAATATGGAACTTAAATAAACGTTTTATTTAGATTCTTAATAACCATCACTAGATTGTTGCAAACAAAAATGGAAAATTTATTATAAAGTAAACATTTACTCGAGTTTAATCACTGTAGTTTAATTTGGGAAGCGAATGCGGAAACAATAAATGTTATTTCGCTTTGTGCAAAGAGAACTATCAAAATATTTTCTAACATATTAGTATTGGTAAGATTCATATTAAGAGTGATTAATTCCTGGTAATTTTCGGATTTTGTATTTTAGACCACAGTCTGACAGTACACATTTGGTAGTTTGATTTATTAAGCGACAAGGCGCACACAGAAGACATTGTTGCCACATTTACTGACGTTTATTATTGTATGGCTGATACTCTTAATTATTATGTAGCCGTATTACTATGAGCTGTACAAAAAATATAAATTTAAATATTATTGAAGTACATGACTTTATAAATACGGCGAAGAAGATTGTGGATTTAATCCCACATGTTGATGTTGGTTCTGCTTATTTTCACACTGTAAATCCTAGTAACGATGTTGCGGTTTTCAGTTAATCTTCTCTAAGTTCGGTTATTAAATCAAAGTATTACATTAAATTTAAATGGAAAAATCTAAGAGTGTGTAATTAACATTTAAATCATGCATGTGTGTAACATAAAATGCGTATATGTGTTTATAAAACTAAACGTTTATTGCCCAGTGATCTTAACCGTGTGTATACAGTACACGTATTCAGTGGTAATACCTAAAAAAGCGAATGTTAATAAACGAAATAACTTCAGTGCTTTTACGTTCCTTATATGAGGGCGGCAAATATGGCGTGCATACATATAACTGTTTACTATGTGTCAGAATGATCAACTTTAGTGTTGCATGCCAGAGAACATTAGAATGACACTTATTATCGTTTTCATAAAAAAATCATTTTCTCTGTAATATAAGATGCTAATCTCCCAGCATATTCTCTTTGTAGAAAGTAACGAGGTTTAAGCTATTTACTGTCACAAACCCCTAAAATATATTCAACAGGTATGTGTTTTATATTTTATGACTTAAAAAATTTGTTTTATATGGATAGCCAATCGGTGACTAAAAAAACTAAGAAACAATTTTAACTGGCGATTTTTTTTATTAAAAAAAATTAATTCAGCAGAAATAACGCATTTTAAACAGTCATGGCAATATATACAAATTTTACACGTGTTTAAAAACTGTTTACTAATTAGAAAATATGAAAATTTTTGATTCTGCTTTGTAACGGAATAGCGGCTGTGCAGAATTTTAAAAGTGTATAACCCAAATGCTCTGTTTTAGTACTTGATTCTTGACTAACAATAATAGAATACCGGTTGTGTCTCGTCGAGTTTGTGGACACCCAAGTAGTTTCTAAGTTACTATGTATTGAGATAGCTGTTTAGTACAAATTCTGTATTATATATTTGTGCCAAACTGTTCAACAGCTAGATTTTACATTCAATGTATTTTACAATCATAAAAATTTAATGTTCCGTAGTTTTTCCTTGTTTTTTGCGTTATCAGATGTGAATTTTAGTTTTCTTGTTCTCGAAACAAACATATAAACAAACTCACTTTCAAAAATGAGATGATTTACTCTAAAATAATGAGCCATTAGCTACTTTGAGATTTTGATTTAAGGACGATACCCGCCTAGGTCAGCAAAAAGTAAACGGAGCTTCCACATTTCTTTTAACGTCTATTTAACTTGTTTGAATGGAGTCTGCTTAAGAATAGCAGCTTAGAAACATTTCATGTCCAATGAAAAATTTATTTTTCTATTTCTGTTTGTAATGTGCACTCTCTGAAACGTGCGCTTCCGTGATCTTCTCTTCAGGTAAGAGACCTCTGGTGCAGGATATTCCGACTAGTAAACGAATTCGCAACACCATAATATTGTAAATTGCCATAGGGCCGAAGTTGCCGAAGGGAATACTGAGCTTTAGGGTTCAGGGCTTTGCGCGTAGAGGCGAGGAAGTGCGGGATGTGTTTCCTTGTCTCGTCCTTGAAGCTCCCGTTTTCCTACGTCTCGGTCAAGTTAAATACTCCCTGGTAGGAGGCATGCCTTATGGCACAGAGAAACATCTTGCACTTGTTTCCATTGCTGCACGGAATGGCATTTGTACGTATTTTTTCATCAGCGGCTGTTTCGAAATATTTTTGCTAAACCCATCGTTAAATGACTAAAGCCATTAGCTGTGAGAATGCCTTGTTTAATGTGTAAATAGTTAGGTTTGTTATAATTGTGCCGTAAAAACGACACAAATTCTGATAATCATGTAATTACGCAAAATTGAGTAAATAGATAGGTAAAAATGCTAATTTGTGATTATTTTGCGAATCAAAATTGGTAAGACGAGAATTGATCTCAGCGCAATAATAGTGAAAGGAATAAATGTAAATAGTATTATTGCAGAGACTATACAGCGATTGGATTAAATGTTCTTAATTTTTGTATATCAGTGCATGTGAAACAGGTTTCGATTAGCCGATGATTGAATAAACATCGGCGTAGGCCTATTAGCATACGTTAATTTTTATACAGTTTATTTAGGAGTTAAAAACTAACGTTGTTTACCTGAAACACGAATTATTAAAAATCGTGAAGGTGTTAAAAAAAAGACATTAGTATTCAATATACGTATTTCGAGATACAAGAAACAAGAGAGATTTGGATCTAGACTGGTTTAATTAGCCAGTCATAATATAAATCTCGGCTACATATTCCGTGAGTATAAGGGCGGTGGTAACATAATGAGGGTTCTAGACAGACTAACAATACTGTGGGCTAGAGGGAGCTGATGAGGATTCAGAGAATGTAGCAACCAGAGAAGGGAGTTATACAAGACAACAAAATTACGAGGAGTAAATGGGGCCCAAAACAAACAGTATGAAGCTGGATGACTTAGAGGGGAAAAGAGAAGGAATGGAACGTTAATTAAATTTCTTGTTATGAAGTACCAGTTTAATTTTAGACTTAGATAATACTCTCTGATTAAACGTATTTTTAGAATACCAGTTCAGCGTTATATCTCTCACCATTAAGACATATTCAAAATTATTTTGAGCAACACTTATGCTTCTCATGTCACTAAATATGTGAAAAGTCAAATTTGGGTAAGGCATGTCCAAGCAGGCAGTTTTATTTATGCCACTACTTAATACAAACAATTAAAAAATTTAAAAGATGCGACATTCTGCTTATTAATCTCAAATTCCATTTAAAACACGTGATTGGCATACGACATGAAAACAATGTAAGAAAAATTCTTCATTTAACATTGTATTATGTAAGTAAGTATCTTACAAGCAGGCGACTGGGAGCGCTTCCTAGTTTTACTTCAAATGTAGCTTTTTTACACGGTTGTGGTTATATATTAAAGCAAATATTCTGTAAGCTGGATCTGTTAAGAATAAATACCAATAGAATATAGATAATCCAGTTCCTTCCATTTCATTAGATACGTTTGTCTGGCATAAATATTTTTTGTAAAATGGTGTGTTGAGTAGAACTTAATACACCTTTCCCCTTTTTACTATACACACTGCTTCAGATTTTCGTTAAAGTAATAAATATTGAATTATGTTTTGACTTTGAAATGTTTTATTCCATTTTACTGTTACTGTTTACTATTTCAGTTTTTCAGTATTGCTGTTTCTAGATTTACTTCACTTATAATTGGATTATAGATATAGATTTTATAAATTATTTTTGTATTAGTTTAAAATAGGTTGTTCATTGTCAACTAAGCATTTCTGAAATCAACCACTGAAAATTTCACTGCCCATAACTGCATATATTTTAAAAAGAAACGATGATTGGCTAAAGCACAGTAAAGTTGGTAAAGGTTGTTTACGGTAAACTGAGCACTTTTGAAAGCCCTGCTCGAGATCTACTTGCATGCTCATTGTGTATCATTCTATCATATGGAAGATTAACATTGCTGTGGGCCTGGCCACTGTAGTCATTCTCCAGTCAAGTGAAACTATACAATTATTAGAAAAAGGAAATATTTTACGTAGTTCCTAATCCTTACACTGGTGAGAATAAAAACAGATAACCAAATAAATTATTCCAGTATTCAAAAATGTTGACCCAACACTTTTAATTCAATTTTAAGACCTGGAACTAATTTCCCTCTGTCGTTACCATCTTAACTGTGCACACGGCAGTCAGCGTGCACGTTAAAATTCACGCAGATAGTGGTAGTTACAGTTTTCAAACGATGATTTTTAAAGTGTTAATATAACCGTGAACGGCATAGAATGACGGAGAGAAAGTAGTTGCTTGACTTAGCGTTAAATTAAAAGTGTTAAGTTAACATTTGTGAGCACAAAAATTTTTTGCTTGCTTTCCGTTTTCCTAAACCCATATACACGTAAGAATTGGCAAATTTATAAAACATTTAATTCTTTTATATTTTCACAAATTAACTTCACCAACAATGCTACTTTGTGGAAGAATATATAATGTGGATACAAGTATATCTTGAGCAGGGCTTTCAAAAGTGCTCAGTTTTACTAATGTTCATTCTGCTGAGGTTAGGAACAAACCGTGATTTGTTATGGGAGAGTTTGGCAGAGGGAAAATTTCCGCCGCTAGGAGCGCAATGTTCCAAATGGTAATTTTATTTAAAATTTTAAACTAAGTGAATAAAAAACAGAATAAGTTTACTTGGTCACGAAGTTAGTTTGTTTAATTTTTGAATATTACAACAACTTTTTTTAACATTGAAAATAGAGAAAATCTGGTACATGCCGACACTAGCGCTTACCTAGTGGTGAAAACTTTTAACATTGATCTTCCCAACCTGTAGTATAAATGCCCTTAGTTTTCCATTGAACACCCAATAACTGGTTGTGTCCGGCCTTAGCGGAGGGTAGGCAGCACCGCTCGACGTCGCGGATTCACGAAGTGGCAGGTGGCAGGCGGGCCGTGTGGCTGGCTGCCAACCCTCCAGGGGTGAAGTGGCGCGGTCTACCCCTTTCTCGCCCCCGCGGAGGGAGGGGCGTGGNTACCTCCCCCGCCTCTCCCGGCGGTGAGGGTACACCAGTCGCACAACAATGCCTACAAGCCGATAAACATCCATAAGCATGCGTGCGCACATCACCCCATCCTCCCCGATCCCCGTTCCACGCTCCGATCACCCTGAACCCTCGGGTCCCGCGGGGCCATGATTTCACCCCCGAGCGCGCGAGGCTGTCAAGTGCCGAGATGCAAGCGCGAAAGCACTGCTGAGGTGTAAGATTTACTGCCGTGGATTATGAAGGCTCACGCTGAGCTACAGCTCCACCAACTTTCTGAAGACCTGGCGATTGAGCGCTTCAGTAGCTTTCAGAGGAACACGTGCTTAGTTGCCTTGATGAGGACGTCGTGGCAGAAATTGACATTTGTACAGTGCAGTTTGCTTCACAACATACACGTTTTTCCACCAACGAAAAACTATAGTCCTTGTATAACGTGTTTGTTTGTTTCCTAAATGTGATATTTATCACAAGTGTCTTATACTTCTGTTAACATTAATAACCTCATTTTTTAAAAATAAATTGGACGTTGACTTATATTTTATCTATACATTATAGTATTTCATTTATAATTTATATGAATAAAACAGTGCAAAAACAGACGTGTTGCTAATGCCTTGTAAGAAATAGTTCTCATACAAAATATAATTTTAAAATGTGCTCAAGAATACGGTGTGTTGTCCCTCTGGCTAAGCTTTTTTTGTATGAATCGGAGAAATATCCTGGAAGTATAACTATAGTAGTGCTTTAGAAAAGTTGTGAGTAACCATGAATGGACTATAAAAAGTCTCTGTTTCATTTTTATTTACATAACTTATTATACAGAGACAGGAATTACATTTTACATTGCGATATCGGGGTTAGAACAGTATTCTCCTTCGTATTTTAAAAATAAGCAAGATTGAAAACAGTTTTGCAATTTGTTTTAAAAATTTACTTTTCTATACGCCTCAAGTAACGTCTTTTAGCATTACATATTTATATTAATAAAAATTATTAATGAAATAATAACTACAAACTAGCGTTGTAAATTATGTTTCTTAAATAACATTAATGCTCTGCTGCAATAGTGCACCGTTTTAATTAATTAAGTAGTCAACTGATGATGATACAGTAAAATTTTAGTTTATATTAATTTGTTTTTTCTGGTGGGATTTGTGTTAAAATATCTACAAGGTAACTTGAAAACATCATCAAGTATGATTTTTTTACGAATTTACTAGGCATGGGAAGGACGAATTTTTATTTTATGTTGTTTCTAGTACTTTAGCAGAGGATGTGAAGAATTTGTATTGGACAGGAATACGTGATTATGCTGTTGCAATCGGTTTGGTCGCAAATGATAACGAATGTGCGTTTATCAGAGACAGCACTTCGCCGTATCTTAGAAAACGGACCTTAGTAAGGGCGCATTTTTTAAAATTAATCTTTATCACATAACTGTCAGTTTAATCAACATAATTCATTTTAAAATATTGACGTAACTAATAAGACATGCAGTTTAAATTATACGTTAGTTCACATAGCTCAAGTGATGTTGAATCAGTGACAAACAGTACTTAAATAATGTTGTAAGGTTAGATATTTTTGACAATTATAGCCTACATTACACAGAACGATAAAACTGTTTCACAACTTTAAACACAGTGGGCTAATAGAATGATTTAACATTTTTTAAAAATCGATTAAACAATGTGCTTCTAACTACTTACAATTATTGATGTCTGACCTTTATGAAACACTCTTGCATATACACTCATGATACAACTTGTTATTATGAGTTCTACTCAATTTGTAACGTTTTTACACGATTTATTTTGTGACTTGTGGATAATTATTTACTACTCGCTCCCAGTTATGAGACTACAAGTTTTACCTTATTATTGGTGCTATCCGTTCCGTGTTAAAGAATGTTATTGGTTCTTGAAACTCAGTCAAAATTGAGAAGTACAAAAATTCGGCAATGGCAGCAACGTTGACTAAGTTTATTTTAATTATTAACTAGTCCAAGAAAGAGGAAAGGCCGTTTTTAAAGTTGATAGGAGTGAGGAAGGTTGCGTAGTTAAGGACTTACGAGTATTCCTGGAATTCCAAAAGTAAGGATATTATTGTTACCCACTTGAGATGAGCCATACGTTGAAATTATTGTTGTGTATATTTAGCAACTACGCACTGTAATTAACTTTATACGCAAGTGATAACTAGGAATTTTGTGAAAGCTGTTTCAGCGGCAACCTGCTTTGTATGAGGTGACAGAAAACGCACATTAACCTTCGCCAATACCGACAGAGTGTTCAAGATAGGCCAGCTGTTGACGGCTTGCCACTGTGCAGGAACATTACTGGAATCAAACATCAGCGTTGGCCCACTAAGCGCCGTGTCGCACGTGAAGGCACATTGTTTGACGGTATTGAGTGGAGGAACTCATGACTGACAGTAAGCAAAGGATTCCTACCAGCAACTTGCATTTCAAGGGCGTGAGAGTGAGGTGTTGGTTTTTTCCTTACGAGGCCACAAAGAAATGCTGTATAGTGCGAGACATGTTGAATTATTGTTAACTGTCACCAACTGAAAGGATTTAAAGATATTTCCGTAACAGCCAATTATGAAAGAATACCACTACACTTACCTTTACTCGACGACTTTGTCTGTTTTCATTTCATTAGCTTAATTTATTACATACTGTACTTTTACAAGAATAATCCTTGGAAACATTGTTGTCGAAAAATACATTTTAAAACGACATTAATTTTTATGAAGAAAAAAAAGTATGTATTTGTATTGCAACAAATAATAGGGTTGTATTTAAACTTCATTGTAAAAAATAAGTGAAAGTAAATATTTTTTTGCTTCCAAAAACAACTATGATGAACAAATAAGAGAGATGTGAAATAAAGATTCAAACCAGCATCCCTAGAGTTATAATCCGATGACTTCAACTACACGGTCCTTTTGTACAACAATGCGTGCTTGTGGACCTCTTTTGGTGTAACATAAACAAGTATCCTAACTAAGGCAAGACGATAATAACGTCACGCCTTGGGGAAAAAATGAGGTTGGGGATTTAAAAAAATAGTGCACTTCAGAAAGAATATTAATTTTCTGCAAGAGGATTGAAGAATATATGATTTTATTACAATGGCAATTATTTCATAGAACGTCATTGGAAAACATATTCACTTTTTTGTCACAGAATACTAACTTCGTGATTTTAAGTAAATCCTGGTCAGTTATCTTCATGTATTATAAACACGGAACTTGTAAAGTTACAAAAATAATTGAAAAGCCATGATATTAAATTTTTACAAAGGGCTGCAAATGTACTAAGAAATTCACATTAAAAAGTAAAAATTACTTTACGTGGCGCATAAATGACAAGTATAAAAACCAGTCTTTAAATATATCGTTAGAACTGCATCACTTGGTCAAAATATATGCAACAAATTTGGCAAAATTCGATATCTTATTAGGTTCCAAATCTGTATAATTCAGTTCACCTTGTTACCATGAATTAATGTCTCACGCTATTTACAATTGCTAAGTTTTTTGATTCCATATCAGTTTTGGAGGGAGGTAACGCTAAATGCGACAATTTATTTAACATAAATTTAAAAAAACCTAGAAAACTTTGGTACTCAGTCAATCTTCATGACCATTAAGACAAGGTGAGGTGATCTTTTAAGAAGGTTTTTTGATGGTCATTTCTTTATCTAAATCTGTTTCAAATACACTGGAGTAATTCATTATTAAATCCAGGACTCCAAAAGTAACACTAGTTATAAAAGGCGCATATACACGCCTGTTCACATAGTTATCTGGGCGTTTTGATTTTCGCCTATACACAACGGCACACTTACACAAGTAACAAATGCCGAATTGTTGCGGGTGTCATACGGGAAGTTGTGGAGGTGATATGCAGTGAAGTCTTGTTTTACACTGATACTCTCAGAGACAAATGATATTCTTAACGACCCCGGTAGCCTATTTTATTCACAAATGCACTCTAGACACTTCGTTTTATTAATTTTATGCGTGTATCTAATTACAAACACCTTATTATATAAGTGTGACAGATTTACACATTACTTAAAAAAATACGTTAATATACTTATTGTAAGTTGATATATATATTTTTTTTTACATTTTTACGTCCTCTGAGTAATGTATTAAATATTCTATATCGACGTGAGAATAGTCATACTTGTGCCGCTAAAGTGACCATTATCCGTGATTATAACCCAGTGCCTCAGTTTCACTATCCATTCGCGCTAGTAGAACTGGCAAGCAAATATTTAACAACGCAAACGTTGTTCGATCTTGTTTATACTACTCTTTGGACGGTTTTTTGCAGACTTGATCATGTGTAGTGAACTGTTATTTGGCCACTGCTGTGGCATAAAGTTCAGTATAATGCCGTTATATTCACATTTGCATATAGATAGGAAAGAAAGCGATTAATTTCCCAGATTAGTTTTCGAATGTGTGACATTTAACATGTATAGTACTACCAAAGGAAAAATACATTTTTACATTCTGTGATACAGGCTATGAACTCAACTTGAACACTTTTGACGGGCTCATCACGAAAAAGTTAATTGAAACTCACATCCGACTTATGGTCTTAGATGTGATATTAAGTGATAGAGCTCGCTTTTGAAGGTGAAAATAATCCCCTAGTTATAACTGAAAGTATAGTTTAAGATGGACAATGTATTGTCTGTATTTTGTGCAAATTTATAAATATATGTAACCACTGTAAAACTCGTCGCAGTTATGAAAGTATAATAGGCCAATATTGAAGTTCCCGTCGTTATTTTGCATTTAATTCCGTATCGCAGGGGTTTCCATAATTTCATGGTTGGATTATTAATCAGCATGTTAATTTAACGGAAAGGTTTTATTATGTTACTATTCTAAAGGCCAATTCATACAAAAATCTGTCTATTTACTGCAAAAAATGTTTTGTAAACTTGTTGCCCAATGTTTTTCTACGTAACTCTGCAGCTGAAATATGATGTAGTATTTACGACACATCATTTTAGAAAACGTACAAAATTATTTAAGCTCAATGTTTACAATACACTTGGAGTATACAAACATTTGCTTATTAAAATTTGACATTAGATATACAAGTTAAACGTTAAAGTTTTGTGAAACTTACTCTGTTTTATTTGTAGTGTTACAATAATTTATTTGGAAACTAGTTTCCAAATTATTTGCTGTGGATCCAAAACACATTACAGTTCACTGAAGGTAACATAAGGTTGTTTTAATATAGGGGTTAAGAATGGCTCGTCTTTAGTAATTCGTAATGCAGTTTATACCAGATATGCAGTACCTGGGTTATGAAAAGGGTTCGCGTATAAATGTGTAGATTTGCATAAACACATTATGTATATATGTTTAAGTACAAGTTATAATATTCAAAACATCTCGATATTATCCATATCTCTAAACCTCACTTGACGCTTATTTTCTGCACTCATTGAGTCCAGAGATTTTCAGATCGTTAATTAACTTTTCACTCAAACACGCACAAGATAAATTAAAACTTCAACGTCCCAGGTAATTTTACAATCCTGGGCCTTTAACACAGTATACATTCCAGGCGAAAGATGGCGAAATAACAATAAATACAGAAAATCGTCTCTTGAACCTGATTAACTGGCGTTACGTTACCTTTACGTTATTATGAAGCAGAGTCAACGTATCACGTGGAAACTTTAACTTCATGTCATTGTTAATTAAATGTGACCGCACTGCTGCGCGACATGTATCTGAACGTAACGGTAACGCAAAAAGCTTAATATTAACTTCAATGCGAACCAGACTTAAATCCCGCCGTTTTCGAGCAATTCTCACGTGCGAAAATCCTTGAGTGACTCCACCGGGAATCGCACCCTGTTCGTCATGATGGGATAAGAGTGCTCTAACCACTGCGAAAACTGTGGCCCCCTTGCCAAGGTGTTGAAGCGCGGACAGCGTACAAGAATAAAGCATTCCTGTATGTAGGCAGAGACTGGAAAATTTCGTGAACATTCATTTTAGGACAAGCTATAATTCAAACACGTGGGCGTTTCTGTTAAGGTTGCTTTTGCATCACAGTTTATTACACACGCCCAAGTGAACTCCAAAACAATAACCCGCCTGCAAAGAAACAAGCACCGAATCCCGTATAACCGGGCCTGAGGTAAAACTCGCTACACACTGGGGGCAATAGTCAGAAAGCAGAAACCTGAGGCTCGAGAATATACAGGACCGTGGAGTCTAGCCTACATGTTGCTAAAAACGCGAAATTTTCTTGTTCCTCATCAGAGGTATGCCTACGACAATTTTTCTCTTCCACATAACACTCCTCCACATTTTTAGCGATATAGTCCATTCAAGGTTACTTCCAACTTTTCTGAAGCCCAAATAAAGTTCTACTTCCAGGATATTCCTTCGTTTTGTGCAAACGAAGCTTAACCGAGTGTACAAAATTACACCAAAAGGACAAATCACCGCATTTGTGCGCACTCTGTGTAAGAACTATTTCTTACTAGGCATTACCAACACAAATATTTTCTATCTGTTTTGATTAATATTAATTATAATTAATGTTATATTATAATTTATTGATGAAAGTTCAATTAAATAGAAAAAACAGGTATTTTAATGTTAACACAAGAACAAAACGCCTTTGATATATGATATAGTCAGTAAAACACCAAGTACGTCAAAAATGGGGTGATTTATCGAAGGTTTGATTCAAAACGTTTGAAGCAACCGCGAATAGACTAGAGTATAACTGTTCACAAAAATTATTTTCTCGTCAGAAATATTGTGCATCGCGGCGCGTGTGTAGTATTCCAAAATATTAACCCTTTCAAGCATGGTGGTCTACACAGAATGTTCACAACAATCGCCGACAAAATCCGTCGCGTGATTCTTCACATACATGTAGACGAAAAGCATACACATGAGATTTAGGCTAACTCGCTTCCTGAGAACGGTACACGCCCGTGAAGGTGGAGACGAGCGACAGGTTTAATGCGGACAGCACGGGACCAAATGTGCGTGTATTGTACCAGTAAATGAATATACACATCTACATAAAATACTGCCGGTTACATAACTAATAGGGTATGGGAAAAATGGTTGTTGCCACCCAGGTGTATTCAGCCGAATTGGAGGCGAGTGTGACACCTCCTTACTGTGTGTGTGTGCGCACGTGCGTGGTTCATCTACTGGCACACGACACGCAATTTCAGAGGTCTAAGTAAATTTGATCCCGTGTATTCGCAGTAAACCTCCCGCTCGTCTCCGCCTTACTTAGGAAGCGAGTAAGGCTAAATGTCATGTACAATCTATATAACTTCCGTCTATATTGATGTGTGGAATCACTGAGCCAAAACTGTGGCCGATTTTCGTGAACAAGCTGTATATTTGACGCTTCACATTATTGGATTTGATAATCCAGACTGTACACAGCAAAAACAGCATATCCATTCAGCGATGACCCTCCATGTTGTGGGATATTATTCGTTGTTTAATCTATATTCCACTGTTGCCTAAAAATCAGCTGCATATAACATGAAAAAACGAATTTTTTTCCCTTAAATACGACTGACCGTTACATTGGTACACGTACTGTACAGACAAAAGGACGGAAACTACATATAAAAAAACACTCCTTAACCGGCTTGTAGCACCAAAAAACACGCTTCGTATAATTCCTTAATTACTGCGAGTAAATTTATTGCTCATTAAGAATGCATTACAAAGAGATATCGGAAGGACAGGAGTGTTATTCTGTTCAGACAATGTGTATTTTCATCTCATACTTTCTCCTGGGTCGTGATAGACTGAGAAACTCGGTAATCCCGGCAGCGCAGAACTTCTTTGTGTTGTATAGATACCATAGCACTGGTAAATCAGCAAATTTCTCTTTATTTTTTCTTTTAAGTATAATGACAAAATTCGAAGATGGTAGAGTATTTTAATACATTACCAAAACCTTTTTCTCCATGGACAGTTGTCAGTTTACAAACAAACCTGATTCCCTATAGACGCGTGAAAGAGAGAATTACGATTTATTATCGAAAACAATTAATATGCGACAACAAATCATTTGCTAAACTTAACGAGTAGTTCAAGAATTTTCTCCGCCCACTATCGAAGTAGTAATAGTTACCAAATAAATAAATATTAAGCATGACGGATTTCTGAAATAAAAGTTAAAAATAGAAGTGATTTAACAACCTTTTCGGTCGTTGATGACTTCTTACGGTTTTCTTAGCTGTAACTGTTATAAACATTAAGGCTGCTAAACTAACTAGCTTAATTTGGAAATAAATATTTTACAATTAATTGTTAACACCGAAACTTTAAACTTATATTAATGCTACTATTTTTCTCTACTCGTCTGCAGGCATGAAGTTTTTGTAATAACCATGTAAAGTCTAGAAATTTCCCGTGTATGCTTTATGCTTTAACATCAAAGTAGAACTTCTATAATAATGGCGAAATTTCGGCTGCTACGGCGAACGTTTGATGAAGACTTCGAAGACATTTAGTGCACTTACATCCGGCTATTATGTTCAGGCAAGGATTCATTAACGTTCGCAATGTACTTCCACGAGAAATTAATTTAGTTACTTATACCTTCATCTTGACGGAGAAAGTGTGAGTGAACGTCTCAGAGGAGCTGCTGGCCAAAATATTAGCTGAAATTGATTGAAACATTCAGACCCAGTGTACACAATTGTGTATATCACGCTTGTGTAGGTAATTTATGGTCTGTACTTCACACAGCGAAGTTTAATGACCAATGATCTTACCTGTGGGTAAACGATCCACAAACCACCCTACAGTTGTGGTGATAATTGGCCTGTATAACTGTGGCCGAACATAAAACATACAGCTTATTGGATGTGATAGCAATACAAGTGTTGTGTCGACTTAAGTAAAGCACGGATAATAATTTTTTTTTGTTTACACCACCTGAAACCATAAATTAAAGTGGGTCTGAAAGGGTTAAAATGCATGTACCAACTATGACCACAGAAATGGTTGTATTTTAATGTGTGTTATTTATTTTCCGGTTTTATTACAATATGCTACTAAAAATTATTTGGCACCACCTGGATTTCTGAGTTAACTAGGTTGTACGTAGCCCAGCAGCAAGTATGGGATGAAATATACACTGCCTGTACAGAATACTACGTCAGACTTGACGAATGTCATCTTGTTATTCGCCTACTGTCACAGTGAATATCCTTTATGTGCAACTAATTACAGGCGATGCTAAACTTTTTCGTGTGAAGTATTTTAATTTATATGAAGAATAATATTATTAAAGATAGTGATTTAAACAAAGGACTGGTATCTTCGGCACGTGGTTGTTAGTGCTTATCAAATTTAAAGTACATAACGATTAAAAATATACCGCATTTAAAATTCGAAAGTGCTCAACTAAACACGAAACAGCTGTCATGCGAGAAAGCACTTTGATAAGCTGTGAGTTCTACATTCGTTATTATTTCTGGGAATATTATAAAGCAGTGTTGCTGGTGAAAGGACAACGTGTATAGGATATGTTTCTGCTACAAGGCATGCGGATATATGCTAACGCATGTTGCCGTGAATGCAAGAAGCTCGAAACTAGGACGGTCCGAGCCCAAATCCCAGCACGGCTATAACATTTTCAGCAAGGAAAATAATCATCCTCGACTGCAGTTTTCTCGCAATATCCCTTTAAAACGTATAGCAGAACAATGAATTTATATAGTGCGAAATTGGTTTTCGGGAATAAAGAAAGTTCCAAAGCAGAGCTGATCGTCCTGTACTCGAACGTACTACTGAATGGCAGTGGCATATTTGGCGGACTTTGTGACTTTAATTAACATTCTTTAAATATTTTGTTTGCCACGTGCATAGACCTATGGGACATGTGCCTTATTTGCGTTAAAACATGAGACGTCGTTCTGAAATGGAAACAATGATTATGTATTATTTTAGTACTTTACGAAATCTGAATGAGTTTTACAAACTTTATTAAAATTATTTTAGCCCTTTCCGAGTAGCGTTTTCTTTTAATTTTATTTGGAAGCCATCTTCGTGTCTTTAATTACATATTTAATTTTGTGTATATTTTATTTGTGCTGTTAAGTTTCTTTGCGGTTTCTCACTTTTTGGACGTATCTTTCACATTATATGGTTAAATTCAAAATACAGAAAGAGTATTTACACAGTTATTTTTATTTTGGCTTTAGTTTGTATCTGTTCCTGTTTGAGCTGTGAGCTTTTGAAAATGCGGTGCGTTTAGAGGAATTTGTTTCTCTACTGCCAAAGGCGGAAGCGAACTGAAAATGCCGCTCGTATATGAATTACAATTTTATGGCATTATGTGTGCTCATCAGTTATGAACATTTAAGTAGTGCGTGGAAGGGCAAGCCTCGCGTGTTTCGGTATTATGTGAAAATATCCACAATGGCATACTTCAGTGTGTATGTTGTGGTAAATATGACACTTCAGACGCCCGGTAAGACCTAACTGAAACTTGCGTGGACTAAACAATATCCCATTATATTTCACCTGAACTTCGCCGAAAATGATTCAGGTTCAGGGTTTTTTTAAACAGATTTGATTGTTTTCGTCATATTAGTGACAAACTTATAATATCTGAAACTGTTACTATGCCCAACTTGAGTAAACTTTGCATGAACTGCCAATGAGTTACATAAAGTATCTTTGACTATAAAATTGTTATAAACACTTTTGAAACACCTTCCAATAATTTCTGTGCGTGTGCGTGTTTGTTTTTTTCGACAATTCCGTATGTATGATTTAGAAGGTTCCTAAAACATAAAAATTGCACTATCTCTTTTCTTTTATTAATTCAGTAATTTAACTAATATAAACTGACTAATGTAATAAGAGATTTTTTTAAGTACCGGTTGAAAGCTAAATAAATCAAATTGAAGCCCCAGTTCAATTTGTCAGCTCTCAAGACCTCGCTGTTAATAGCCGCCCAAATCTCTTCACTCACTCACTCAGTTCAATTTAAACGATTTTGAAAATTATTCAATTTGCAATAATTTTATGAATACCAGTTATTATAGCAACCCACAGGTAAAATATGACTCATATCAACTCTGTCAGTTGATGAAAGTAAACTACTATTACCCCAATGACTTAAAAAAGATTGATTCTCATTGGTAAATGTGACATTTAAGTACTGAGATGGACAAAACTTACAGTAGAAAGCATAGCTGTTAAAATTATTTATTTTATACAGTACTGTTTACTTACCTATGCGTACAGGAACCACGCTATAGAGCAACTCAAGGGTTGGTGTCACCAACACTACAGGCTGTATTTGTGTAATTCTATGTCACGAACGCGCTTCTTACTCTCATCATCTCACACATACACGTCAAGGCTGTTCATGGCAAACTGAGCACTTTCGATCGCCCTGCTTGAAATCACACGGCGGACACTCAACAGCGTGAAACCGTGTATAGCTGTTTGTGCAAGAACTAGGGGCGAAGCAGAGTGAAGTTGCGTGTAAAAAGAAATGAATTGCAAGTTTGAATAACGTAAAACACACAATATACTCAAATCATCATAATAAAATGACAGAGTAAAAAAAAACGCTTTATTCGGGCTTCGGGTGTATTAAAGAAAGCAAAAGAAATAATTTCGGTATTCGCAAATGTTGGCATAACACTTTAAATGCATCGTTAAGACATGAAACTACTTTCCATTCGTCGTTACCAACTTACTGGGTGCATGCCGGTCAGTCTGCCTGCTACATGTAGGCCTAGAAAACGCCAGTGAAGATTTTCAAATGTTGGTTTCAGAAGTGCTGAGATAACCGTGAAAAACCTATATATGTAGTATGCAACAATGTGTTAAAATTCTATGAAAGGTGAAGTATGCGAAATAAGGAGTTACGGTGGTCGCCTAGTTAGGGATGTTTTCGTTTTTGAGGCTTAGAAGCGCAGCAATGATAAGGGCTACCCTAACGTGCTCATCAAGTGTGCAGTGCTCGGAACTAGCGTCCAGTGTTCTCGCCGTGCTGTGTGTATCCATAGGATTTTAAGTCTGACCCTATCATTTTACTGGTGCAAAGAATGTGACTTAAGTTATATATATATATATATATATATATATATATATATATATACTCCTATAGGCTATTCACGGTAAAGTGAGCACTTTTGAAAGCCCTCTCATTTGAAATAATAGTCAAAAAATGTATTTTATTTTAGCCTTAGACGTTACTTCCGAGTGCGGTGGAATATACGCACTGTAAGGAAAAAGTAACTACGGCTTTAAATGTGCTCACCTTACCGTGAACAGCCTATATTGTAGTTTCCCTCGTGTCTGGATGGTGTGTTTTAAGGTATTACACCAGTTTGAAAAAGCCGTTTTTAACGATGTTGGAGGGACTAAATTACTATGTACAGCATGAGAAATATCTTGAAAGAACCATCATGTTCACATCTGGCTATGTTTTCTTTTCGTAGGTAAAGATAAAGGGAACACGTTAAATAGTTCAGTCAAAAATCGCGTATTTTGAACTGCGTTGCAGTGTGTTTGAAATCCAGATTTTTTTTTACAAAACTACCAAACGTGCGTACAATTTGCTAAACTACGGAAAGAAAGCAAGCTGTAGACTGTGATTGTCGGTAAATTTTAAGATGTCACACACATTATAAACACTATTCCATAACACTCCGACATGGATAAACACGGCTTTTTCAAAGCGTCGTTTAAAAAAAAAAACCGGTTACGTACAGACAAAAGTACTCCAAGGACATACGCACACTGAACCTTTCTACAGACTTCCCACAAGTAAAATTATTAAGCCGCCGCTTTAAGTCGCGTAGGTGCACGCAGCACGTCGAGAACAGCGCTAGCCATTTCAGACCGTAGCGGCGATGGCGCACTTGTAGCGCGAGCCAGTATAACCCTTATAGCTCTCTCGCTTCTCGGCCACAGAAACGTGGGAAACACCTCTTAGCACGCGTGCGCCTTAAGAGCGCGGACTAGTGTGCGACGAGCCAAGCGAAAGTGTAGGGTCTCGCGTGGTAAATTATGTTATACGTGTCTCGAAGACTTTTAACCGTACCGCTTTCACACAAAAACACTTTGCAACAGCATAATCTTATACTGCAAGAAAATAAGTAAGAGTAAACAAATCTGTTTGTGTTTTATTTTGCCTCTATAAATATCAATTTACCCGCAGTTTTTAGGGTATCAAGTATTTTACAAAACAACTGTTTGTAGAAATGCTTTCGACCGGGCAAAGATGGAGAGTGTCTCTCTTTTTGTTTGAAAGCGATATCGCGAAAGGGGCCCGAATCCCACCCAAAATAATTGAACATGTGAAAACCTAGCCGTTCACTCAGTCGGTGCTACACAAGGCAGCCGCATTAAGTGTGGTCAAGTGCCAAAAATGATTTTCTATATGTTTAGGATATTTTTAAATTATGTTTTATTACATCTAATAGTACGCTGATAAAAGTATCATAATCATGAAAAATTCATTAAAAAAAATTAATGACGGAAAGTACAGGAATTTATAATTTATACGTTTTGGCATACACATTAAAAAATTTTGCATAATTATGATATTTGGCTACAGTTCAAATTAGTTGTTAACGTCATTAGAATAATTAAATAATGTCATGGAATTTCTTTCATTGATTAGGCCATAATATTGTTTTAAGTTTTACAATAAAATTTAAATCCAAAGTAGACAGAAGTTAAACCCTAATCTCAGGCGAACAAAATGCCACACTTCAAAGAAATTTCTTCGTGGCGTTCCTAATCTTCAAAAACACTTTAGCTGAAATCAAACACTGTATTGTATAACGTTTTGAAATTTTTTTGGCACAAATTGCAAGGTTGAAGCGCTGATAATTCTACTAAAAAAGTACCTACGCGAGAGTTATTTTTAAACTTATATGGCGTTTTCATTAAATAGCTATCGATATTGTATCACAAAACAACGAAATATCTTAAAAATGCAGGAAATAAAATTAAGGCACTTGAAAAGCCATAAGAGATCTGTCTACCAAGCCTGCATCCATGCAATTTAAATGGGGAATCAATTCTTTCTCAATGCATTAATTTTAAATTCTCTAAGAAATATTGTTCTGCGTAAATTTTTTTAAGGAATACTGGCACGTTAATACATCTGCTAATTTTTTATGTTTCATCTTTTTTTTTTTTAATTTACATTTAAATTTATATTTAAAAAAAAATAATTACTCATACTATTTAAAATTAAACGTGGCAGTATTTGTTGAGAAAGATGTGTTTCATATTTTTTACTTTGAAACAATTATCTTTAAAATTTGTGCATTGAGATGAGATTTATTTAAACATTAATTCCCGATTTATACTATGGCCGCAGGCTTGTTAACCAGAGCGTCATAATTTTGAGTTCATTGTAATTACTGTCAATTTACGATTATAGAAAATTGACATATTACGAGTTGTTTGATCTTTTTGTGCGTAATTTTATCGTGTGTTATCTGCTTGTTGTAAAATGTCAGGAACATGTTTATATTTTATCAATAAGTTCATGCCTTTTTGCAAGCAGGGAAAAAAACACAGTGAAAATTAGATACAAAAGTATTAACAACTAGAAAAATTTTAAATTTTACATTATCAAACATATCCAGTAATGCCTCTGAAACCGAAACTACGGCACGAAAAAGACAAATTTCTGCATAATAGGTGAAACAGTGCCTTAAACATGTAAAATCCTAGCCTTTCACTGCACGGCGTTTAAAAGAGGAATTCATGTAAAAGTAATTCTTTCTCAGTCCAACACTTATAAAGCTTCAAACAAAATTCATCCCATGTGACATATTTCAAGGACTTTGGCACGTTAAGGAATCTTGCCAATTTTTAAGTAGAATTTTTTTGTATACAATAAAACAGTAAAAGTAATATTTTACAAAATAAATAAATGTATACATTAAATAATTTTTTTTTACGTGGTGGTATGTTATGAGAAAGTTGCGTTGAATATGTCTTTATCTTTGAAACAGTTATCTGTAAATTTGATCAGAAGAGAATTAATTAATTCAACATTCACTCCCCATTTAAACTCGGAGTCGACAGACTTGATTGAAAGAACTCTTAAGACTGTTGCCTGGTTTGAAAGCTGTGAGAATAAGGTATAGGGAAATACATTTCAATGAAGCTCTGTTTTTTTTGGCGTCCCTGTTTAAAAGATAGATATACACCACCATACTTTTTTTGACCAGAAAAATATGTACTCCTAGCCTATCGAAGCCTTTTGTACCGTTAATGTGTAGCCTGTTCCCTGCAAAAATGGGAAAAGTTAATAATTAAGTAAAGAAGAAATGAAAAAGGAATTGTTATATTTGCCTCGAACAGCATTGCCAGTATCATTTCTCACACTAACGTTTTTCTTATGTATCTTTTAAAATTTACTAAAAAAAACAGAATTTCGTTAACATGTATTTTCCTATACCAAATTCTCACTGCTTTCAAATCAGGCAACAGCCTTAAGGTCAACGTCTGCCTGGCCCTTGAATTGCTGTGTGTTCACAATACGCGTTTTTGTTTTTACGAAATCATTTAACATGTCCCCATTACACCTATGCACGGAAAGAAAACACACTTTAGACGAGGTTCGTATAATACTCTCAATACAGCATGCTAATTTTAAATGCTATTCGTAAGCCCTCCAACTGTTTTTTCACACTGCGATATTTCGTAATATACTGACTGGAAACACGGGAAACTATAGGGACGTGCAGTGAACTTTGCTTTAGACTTTCCAATAATAAAATGGTAGGGTCACCGCTTTAAGTCCCATAGGTACACGCAACACGACGAGAACGCTGCCCAGCAGTTCAGAGCCCTGTGCGTAGCGGTGATGGGGCTCTTATAGCTCCCGCGCTTCCCTGCCTCAAACGCACTGAAAAGCTCCAAGTAGACGGCGCCCTCGTGCGTGCACTTGCCAGACCTAACTGGCATGTGTTAAAGGGATCTGGAGTGGGGAAATAAAACTACGAATTACACAAACATTTTCATTAAGCACAATATACACACTGTGCATGGCCTAATACACGAACATCACCGTTCGTACCAACCAGCTTTCCGAACAACCGAATCGCATCTCCCAGCTTAGTTGCCACTCACAACGCCATGAGGCGAGCACGTTGTCATGAGAAGAGATATTTTTTCAAGACCTGTTTTCAGGAATGTCGGTTCTTTCGATTGTGACGTTGCTAAGGATGATAGTGTATTTGTGAAGTAAGTTACTACAGCAGGAGAGAGTTTCGTTCTTCTCAGTTTTATCTACATGTTTGCTCTACAGGGAATGACTGCACATAATGGATCTGGTATTCTGGAGGTTTGCTTTTTCAGGCATCCACACAACAGTAACAGTACAGTGACTGGTGTGAATTATTTCAGTCAAATGGATTCAAGAGACATTATATGTTGGAAGACGTTTGCTATAAATGAGTTAGTTGCTACTTCTAATTCAGTTATTAGTATTGCTCCATCTCCAGTATTGTATTCTCGACGTAGGATTAAGTTTGAGGTAGGAGATGCAATTTGGATACTCGGAAAGTTGGTTGGTACCAACGGTGATGCTCGTATGTTAGGTGATGTACAGTGCGGGTGCGCGTGTTGCAGGCTTCTTCCCGCTGCCGTCGGTGTACTGCCTGGCGTGGATCTGCCTGGACGTGCTGTTCTGCACGGCGTCCATCATGCACCTGTGCACCATCAGCGTGGACCGCTACCTCAGCCTGCGCTACCCCATGAAGTTCGGCCGCAACAAGACGCGGCGCCGCGTCACCCTCAAGATCGTCTTCGTCTGGCTGCTGTCCATCGCCATGAGCCTGCCGCTCAGCCTCATGTACTCGCAGGTAAACAACACGTTCACCGTCAACTGAAAACAACCCTTGGGAAAACGTCACACTCCTTACCTGCGTGTATTCTTAACGGGAACGCGTAGTGGCATGCGTCCAGTAAAGGGAAGTAGTTCCAAGTCTTCAAGTTCAATTAAAAGAGTTTGGTGAACATTTGTTAATACTACACTTATTTATTTTTCTTACTTTTTTTAATGCATATAAGTGTATGGATTAGAAAATTGGTAAAATATTTACTTTTATAATAAGTTTACAGTTTTCCTTTCCTGACGCATGAATCAAGTGATCAGGTCCACGGTAATGTTGATTTTACATAAAGCGCAAGGATACTCAATCTGCTTACAAGTTGATCTTAAGCAAGGCTTTCAAAAGTGCAAATTTTGCCGCGAACAACCTATAAACAATATGTTCACGGCCAACTAAGCCATTCTCTACGCCCCGCTTAGGGAGCCTTCTAAGTAAAAGATTTTTAACGCCTCGAGGTTACGTGGGGCCGTGGTGGTGTAGTGGTCGTACTACTCGCCTCCCACCAAGGTGAACCGGGCTCGATTACCGGCTGGGTCACTCCCCGTATTTTCGCATGTGTGAATCGTGCTGGGCGATGCCGCTGGTCGACGGGTTTCCTCGGTGATCTCCCATTTCCCCCCACCCTTGCGTTCCAGCGCTGCTCCCTTCACACCTCACTTCACACTGTAAAAGAAATTTGTAACTTTTACTGAGAATTTGTTTCTAGTTTTACAAATGTTTGTACTAGTACAAAAATCTATCTTGTAAAACTACTCGTTCGTAAAACTACAAGAGACGGGTTTATAACAGACCTCAAGAAATGTTTGTACTATAGAGGCCCGTATCCGTGAGTTCAAGCAAAATGGCGGACACCAAATTACGTAAAGTCTGTATAGTTGTTTGTGCAGAAACTCGGAGTGATGTAAAGTGTAGTTGCGTGCAAAAATAAATGTATTGCAAGTTCGATTAACGTAAAAAAAATTTAAAACAAATAAATAATAGTAATAAAATGATTACAGTTAAAAAAAAACACGTAACGCTATTATTTATTTANCAGAAACTCGGAGTGATGTAAAGTGTAGTTGCGTGCAAAAATAAATGTATTGCAAGTTCGATTAACGTAAAAAAAACTTAAAACAAATAAATAATAGTAATAAAATGATTACAGTTAAAAAAAACACGTAACGCTATTATTTATTTAATGTTCATTTTAATGTTTCATACCTACGCAGAACTCTTAAAATGAAATAAATGCGTTCTTCGTAACCAAATAACTGCAGTAATATTTCGTACGTATTTACCGCTATATCACCTATGTTTATGACGGCCACTATCGTGAACTTGCCTTTAAACCAACATATTCGCTGAACGCACCGTAGGTAGACACCGCAGTATTCAGCACAGTTTGCAGACACCCGCGGCGATAATGGCCAATACGCCGCTAGCCGCGAGGGCAGATCAAGACGTGCCTACAGGAGCAAAACAAGCTCTCAGCAGGTTCCCCACGAGGCGGAAGTTAACCAGGACAAGTTTGCAATACAGAATCATTAGTAAAAGCATATCGCACCGGGAACAGCTGCCTGTCTGCAGCCAGCCACCGAGACGAGAAGATGTTGCGCCATCGTGCACGACCGCCGTAGACGTAATGACGGCCAGTCTACGGCAACGACTCAACACACGGTGAGCGTGCAGACATGGACATTAAAACTAAATAAATAGGTGGTACACGTAATATCCCTCCGCGCGTTACAGTAAATGTAATTGTATTATAATGTCTTAAATCACATATAACTCTAAATATAACCCTTTTTTATACTTCGTATCTCGCGTGTTGTGATTAACTAACTCCCAGTCTAAAAAGCTAAATGTATGGTTTGCAACTGTAAATATAACAAACCATAACACTGTCAAAATGATTGTGACGTGCGTAAGTGAAGTTGGGCTGTTGTTTAAGGGTGTGGGATAATAGCGCGAGTGACGTGGGTTCTAGTCCTGGTGGTGGTAAGGTGAAGATATTTCTTTTGTCAATTATAATTTGAAATAATTTTTTCCNGACGTGGGTTCTAGTCCTGGTGGTGGTAAGGTGAAGATATTTCTTTTGTCAATTATAATTTGAAATAATTTTTTCCCGATTTTCTGTTGTTAATTCATCACATTTTATTTTCTAGAATAAAAGACAATTTTTGTCCACTTCTCAATAATGTAAGTTGTAATAGAAGCCTGTCACTTCTAATATTACAAATATATGTTTTGTAGATTTTACGAGCCGCCCAAATCTCTCCACTCTACCCCAATGTCCCGTCCGGTCGTAAGGAAACATTGCGACGGAGTTGGAAAATACCATAAGCAAGCTTCACGGCGTATTTTGCAGGTTGCACACTCCTAAGGACGGACCTTCGAGTAGGGCCTGAAGGCGTCTGTCATCCCTGAAGAGCGACACGGATTGGGAACCCTAGGACGGGGCTGTGACGGAATGTAAGAGAGAAAGAGAGAGAGAGAGAGAGAGAGAGAGAGAGAGAGAGAGAAACTTGAGCACTTAGAGAAAATCCGTCGTGGAACCACATACGAGGCGCATGTTTCCACATTGTCTCAAGAGATGCCAAAAAACAACCGCCAAGTTCACGTGTTTCAACAATTGTGCGCCGTTCGTTTACATCTGGTTTTACAGTATTTTCGTTACATTTCTCAAAAGTAGTAAACCAGCATGTCAAAGTACTTATGTTAGTAAACAGTGTGTCGATCTCGGTACGAGCCACGTAATTTTGACTTCGTGCATGTAGAAAGGCAGTTCACTGTCAGGACATAGAGATGGCAAATGCGCACTCTACCATACGTTTCCACGACGCGCTCAACGGCCACAGTTCCCGCGTGTGAATATCCGGGGTTAGCCCACGCCCAGAACCGACCACGTGTCGTCTTGGCGGGATGCGGAGACACTATCCACATCGCCACCACGGCCCCCTACCCACATATACCCCGCCCGCCTCGACGACCCACCTGTTGCTTCCGAGACCTCACCCC
>NQII01004863.1:76522-96583 GCA_002778355.1 Clitarchus hookeri
TATATATATATATATATATATATATATATATATTTAATTCTTGTAAGTATAGACCGGCACAGAACTTGTTGACCACTCAGTATCAGCCTATTAACAAGCATTACCAAGCCCTGTTGCCACGTCTATCACCCGTCCGCCGTGTTATAATACACGTGTCGTGAAATCTGAATGTAGGAACATATATAACAATTCACATTTGAATACAGTAGCAAGAGAAACCGATAAAGCACGTACGCGATATATTTGGGAGTTTATTTCGGTTAGGAAACTGTTTGAGCAAATGCGCCGCTAAATATTTACGTTGGTAGTAAACATTTTCTGGCGCGTAAACTTACTGATTAGCAACATATATTAAACGGAGATGTAAAAATTTTAATTTACTTATAGTTGCGTGTAGCATATAAAAATAATTCATCGTTGTTGGTGTAACATGTAACGGCATCACAACCCCTCTTTCATGTCTTCCCATCATTCAATTTATCATACCGAAAAGAGACAATTTTCAAAAATTTAAACCGTGAAACCTAATTTCTCACATATAGCTGCCGTAATTTGTCGCACTGTACGTTTACCGACATAAAACGCTCTCGCCGTCAATTTGTTATTTTCGTATACAATTTATATATACTATATCAAAATTATTTGTTTAATATTTTAATAAAAAAAAATGTAATGGACATTTACGATTATAGATCGATCTTGTTTGTAGACCACTTACTTTTCGCAACTACTGGCGCTAGCACAAGGTTGGCATAGCACCCTAATTTCAAAGAATTCTTTACACACAAGGAACTGAAAAACAACGAGGAACGTGCAAAGCCCGTCCTGGTACTGGCGCCACAGAACAGAGCTGACAACAACAGTGGATGGAAGAGCATTTATGTTACACGCTACCTTGTGTCGACTAAGCACGAGTCAGACGGCGTTATCGCCTGTTTTCTAACCAAGGCGAACCCATTTACATATACCTACGAAATGATTTTTTTTTTAGTGCACCTGCGAAACATGTTGCTCGACTCGCTGTGGCCACTGTATCACTGCGAACTAGGTAGAGGCCATTCACGGTTACTTCACACTTTCCTGAAGCCCTCCTGCTGCTTAAGTTCTACTTTTGGTTACCGATTAAGTATCCTTCCGCTACATTTAAACATAAACACTGCCATGCGGCTTCTACGTTTTGACTGTCAAATGCTTTGTTTACTGTTTTCAGCTGCTCAAAGAATTTTGTCATATTTCAAAAACAATTTCCCAATATTGTTAAAAATATAGGCCTATAACCATATTCATTAAATTAATAATCAGTATATTTTTTAAAACACGATCTATATTTATTTACCCTTTTTCTAAATTCATATATTTCCTTTGTCTCTTTACATTTAGTACAAGTTTTTTCTGCATTGTTATCCGTTTTAATATTGTTCTCTATAGTGGCCTTAACTTATTATACATAATTTTTTTAAAGAAAAATATTTTTCTAGATCAGATTTCCAATGAAAAATTTATTAATTTTTGATGTAAAATTGGTCTAAATCTGTTTTTTTTTCTAAGTAGAATTTGACTAATTTTGCGAAAAAGCGGAATTTTTCTTTGTGCCACTTTTGCTCATTTGACGAAAATTTGTATTAATTTGTATTAATTTTTACTAAATCGTGGAAAGAAATTTATCCTGAACTTTGATTAATTTTTGTTAGTAAGTGAGTGATTTTAATAAAAAATTACTAAAAAATTAATAATTTTAATAGAAAAATGTGTAATTATTAAAAAAAATAGTTAAGCTCATATATAAATTATCTGCTTACATATACATATTATTAAAAAAAATTCAGAGTATGTGTATCATCGCTATTATATACCATCAATTATTTGGTATTCGCAGGCTTTTAATTCTTTATCTCGTATGATTCCTATGTTCAGTAAACTAATGCACAGGTCCAGAGTCTTGACGAGCAGGATGCTTGTCGCTGGAGCAGATGTTTTTCTATTACATATGGTTCACGCGTAATAATTCTTGTCATTACGTGTTGTGTGAAAGGCACGCTTTTTATATCCCGATATCATCATTACTACAGATGTCCCAATAAAAGTATAAGGGGTCGAGATATATTTTTTCAATTGGTGGTTTAAAAAACCTTCAATTAAACGTGAACCAACCGCAGCTGCCAATTAGCACGATTCTACCTCACCTACATTTTCCCTGTAAAGCTCACAAAATTTTAATACGTAAAAATTATTTTTTTCGTTTCATGTAAAGTTACCCACCTTTTCCAAAATGTGCACTTATATTATTATTATTATGTTAGTGAAATTTGAGGTAGTATATGTCTGTTTGTATACCTAAATATGCAGCTGGTTACTCTAATTACCGAAGCCACCCAGCAATATATCCTTTTATTTCATAGCTCGAAACGTTTTGTAGGGGTATGTAAACGTTGGGGGCAGAGAGAATTCACGTTAAATTTCAAATATACGATATTTCATACACACGAAATAAACTTCGGCAGTTATTCCTGGAAATAAAATAATGATAATATGTCAGTACTTAGTAGTCATATTTGAAAAGCACAGCAGATAGTTTTAAATCTGCAGGAATGAAGTTCTTTACGAGAGACAGCATGGATACATTTTTCTTTAAAAAATAAGATAGTTTTACAGTTGTTTTAAAACTATTGTTTTCAAGAGGGTGTAGATGTTGCAAGTGTTACCAACCCTTGTTATGAAAAACTGAGTGTGCCTTCATATGTGACATAGTGAAATGTGTTTTGATTGACGTATCACCAAATATTTCGTGTCAAATAATGGAACACGTAGCAAGAAATCAAAAACAAAGTGTTTTTTGGTTCAATTGTCTAACTCACAAACCTTTTAGAAAAATCCACACATCTATTTCTACGCGTTTCTCAGACTTGAAGCGGTTCGTATTTTACTATGCGATTAAGTGCACTGCACATGAAACAGCTGTGATGGCTTACACACAAAAACAACTCGGACACGTGACTAAACATTGTAAACAGGGCAATGTGAAAAGGGAAGGTACAGCAAGAAAAATAAGTGTTTCGCGACTTATGTCTGTTTGAAATATGACACTTTTATATCGTCTTGATGTGAGAAAAATCCCTTATGTGTATATGTATGTGTATATAATTATATTTATGTATGAAGTTTTGTAAAGTACATGAGGCATTTTGTATTATAAATACAAATTCCACTTGCATCCGTTTGTTGTTGCGTCGATCATATCATACGTTTGACAAATCAAACTATCAGTTGGAATTCCTTGTGTCCATCAAAGTTTTTCCAAGCCAGTTATGAGACGCCCGCTTCTCAGTACACATTCTGCCTGCCGTTCCACACACACACACGCCGGCGCACGCAGCTAAATCTCGCTGCCGACTGAAAGCATTCCCTAGTGAAATTTCCCGTCTTCTCTTTCGGTAAGAGCCTTCCTGGGATCTGTGCATTCGTTCTTGTCACGGCGTGTTTTCAAGCCACGCTTCGGTGCCCCAGCCCTACTCTTCTTGATGGTTGCAGCGTTAATGACACATTTTTCTTTACGCTAGGTATACATGTGCGCTCAGTTGGGTTCCACTGTATACGTAGTTTAAATGTTAATACAACGTTTCGTGTAGAAATGCAATCTTGTGCGATCGTGTGGTTTTCTGTGCGTATGACTCTGTATCAGCCGTAAAAAAATTCCTAACGCTGACACCAAACACCTCGAACTTACAATGCTTGTGACAACACATCTATTTATACTTTCAAGGAGGTATAGATGTTATTTTGCAAATGCCGGTGTTACATGTTACGGTGACATGACATGACTATTTTTTTTGGAAACCATGGGCTGGTTTAAATATAGTTTTCTTTAGCTGTAACAATAAAGGATATAGCAGATATAGACGTATTAAAAATATATGTTATTTACTGTCTCGGTATTCTCGCCAGTAATGGCATTTTAATAATGCAATTTATACTAACATACAACATAGGACCTATGAAATAATATAAAAATAACGTATAAAATAACAACCAACATATAATTAGCTGACAAATCAGAATATTATTTTTAAATAGGACGCCTTCCTAATATACAGAACGGTATGCCATGTATCAGGAAAAGTTCAACCAATCTGAGAGAAATTTTGTACTCAGTGGGTGAATGAAACTTGGCGAGGTAAACATTTCCTTCAATAATTAAGGAATATAATTCGAGTATAAAATTAAAGTATGCATGCTCCATTTCACATATTATTTAACTGTTACCAAATTTATAACGAAATGGGGAAGTGGAAAACATTCAAGTCGTATGCTTTAACATCAGATTAAATTATATTTTGTGAACTGCCAGTCTTCCAAAAGTTAATATAGCTCATTTATATATCTGGAAGTATTACAACAATTTGAACGAAATTTAAATTCAGAAAAAAACGCAATAATAACACCGAATTCTTATATATATTACAATTTGTTAAGTATGTGATGTTTGGAATGACGTCTACACACATTTTATATATCAGCAATTGTTTAGGTTTTTATTCTCAAATAAATTCATTCCCCTGTTGAAGCATTTGCTGAGAATAAGAAACTCTTATTGTTCTCAAGGAGACATATTTTATTTGTTATTCATTTCAAAAATGATAGTCTTTCAATTTACTTATCGTTTTCTCTTACAGAAAATATGATCGAAATAAAACAAAATGTATTATATAATCATTTACTGAAGTAAGACTAATTTACATAAAATAGTAAATTATTACAAAACAAATTTAAGGATGCAATTCGGGAAAGGTATAAAGTTTATCTTCGGAACATTTATGGTGAATGACATAAAAAGTGTTATACATTAAGTTAATAAATCAAGTTAATTTTTTTATGTATATATAAACATTTAAACAGTTCGATCGTCCTTAGGACAATTTCTTATGCTACCTTGATTTTATATGTACATTCAATTAGTTTTAAAATTTTTTGGTCATTTGGAATACGAGTAAAACGGGATGTCTTCTCTATTTTAGAATTTAAATATAGGGTAATGTGTTTAATTAAGTCTATGTGATTTTATTTTTGTGTGTTAAAATTTTAATTTGTTTTTCATCTGGTGTATGTAAGTTCCTGTTAAATATACATTTCTGTGTTGGTAGTAAGGATAATATGGTTCTAACTATACATATAAATTTTTGTGCATGCAAGATATTGTGCTTTGCTTATGTTTAAAAAATAGGTAGAAAACGTTTATCTATCCTGTATCAAACATTGGCCAGCCTTTAAAATGTTAACAAATAATCTATATAACTAAAATATACAACTCTACTGGTTTCTTCAGGAGGCGAGGGACATAAATCGACGTAATAAACGTTAATAACATTCTATAGTCAATTTAGGGCTACTCCCAACTTTTCTAAAGCCTTGCTAGAGGAATACTTTCTAAGTATTTATCCGCCTCATCCTAACGAAGCTTAACAAAGTTTATAAAATCACACCAAATAGACAACGCAACGCATTCGTGCGCACTCACTTCAATAGTATTTCATATTAGAACTGTTTCTTACTAGGCATTTCACCAACGCACATATTTTCCCTCTGGATTAAATACATATTAATCATAAGTGAAATATTATATTTTATAGATAAAATGTAAATTAAAGTTCAGTTTAAACATAAATAAGATATTTTTATATTAACAGAAGTATAAAACGCTTTTAATTTGTGACATAGTTAGGAAACAACCAAACACGTCCATATTAGTTGATTTTTAAAGCTTTGGTTCAAAGGCGTGAAAATACAGCGAATAGACTATTATAAGTTTATGGAAGCCAATATAGAAGATCAATAAAAAGGCAATCCTAAAGAACGGTTTTTACTAACTTTGTGACCAATTTATTTACTAACCGAGTGATGTATATCTAACTAGATATTTCCTAGGCTGTTAAAGTTTATATGCTATTGTGGCGCAAGAAATAGTTTTCTTGTTTTCTCTATGTTAGTTTTCAAAAACATGTGCGCTAGAGATAACATATTTATCGTTAACGCATGTGCGGGAAACTTGTAGGTAATTCTCATACAGTTTCTTTGCGGTATTTCTGAAATCATTCTTGATCGACGCTTGAATCAAGTGAGAGGTTCCATATCAATACTAACACAACGTATTATTGTTTCCTATGTATAATATAGAGTTTGTTTAATGTGTTTACTGTATACAAATTTCGGTATATTTGTAAATATGTGTAATATTCGTTATATATATTATAAATATTATTAATTTTTTTCCTTTATAATGTATATTGGTTATAGTAACAGAAAATAAATTTACAGAGAAATACACAACTATACATACAGGCTAATGTGGATACCCCCAAAATTTCCGGAACGGTTGCAGATCACGAAATGCTGTTTTCGCTAAATCAAATAACGTACGGGGGTAAGTAATTTTCTACAAAGTAACTACTAGTAACACATGCATTGAAATAAATAAATTGACCACATATGANTACGGGGGTAAGTAATTTTCTACAAAGTAACTACTAGTAACACATGCATTGAAATAAATAAATTGACCACATATGATATTTCCCCTGGAAATATACCTCAATTTTAAAGGCATCTGAAAGTACGTGCAAAGTGGAATTCAGTGATATACCATATGCAGTGGAAACTTACACAGAAACACCACGAAATACTGTGCAAATATGATTAAATAGGTGGGTCAGTAGCATGGGGTAGTGAACCTGTACTCACAGCTGTAAGCAAGCAACACGCGCCGTGACTCATCCTGCACCAGTCCCCTTAATATGTTACGGTAAGTGGCATTGCAGTGTGTAGCTGTATGTACGTAATGAAGTTCACGAATGAGGAAAAACTGAACTATCTATTTATTTACTGTGAGTGTGGCAGAAATGTCAAGCATGCCGTCCAAATGTATGGAGAAAGGTATCCTAATCCANAAGTTCACGAATGAGGAAAAACTGAACTATCTATTTATTTACTGTGAGTGTGGCAGAAATGTCAAGCATGCCGTCCAAATGTATGGAGAAAGGTATCCTAATCCAACGCCCATCTCACGGCAAACGATGCGAAGAATTTGCACACGTCTCTTGTCACGAGGTGGTTGGAACTCCACAACACGAGTGCGACGAAACACTGCTACGAGCGAGACGCATCAACACGTGTCGATGCAAACTCTTACATGGGTACGCGAGAACTTTCTAGGTTCGTAGGAACAAGTAAAACAAGTGTGTTACAGGTACTGCGCCAACGGAAATTCCATTATCACGTAGCTCTTCATGAGGCATTACATGAAGGTGATTTCCAGCAGCGTGTTCAGTTTTGTAGGTTTGTTCTGATGTATGTAAGGGATGACCGCAATATTCTGATGAACATACTATTTACAGATGAAACTACCTTCACAAAGCATGGATGCGTAAATTTATGAAATATGCACTACTGGGCGATGGAGAATCCGCGCTGGGTCCGGCACGTGGAGCACCAGCGATAGTGGAAAGTAAACTTGTGGTGTGGAATCGTTAGAGACAACGTCATAGGGCCATACTTAATTCAAGGGACAATGACCGGCTGTACGTACGCCCATTTCCTCAGACACTCCTGGAAGACATACCACTCGACTTACGTCGTGATATGTGGCTTGATATGAAACGTTTCCTAACCGTTGGTTAGGGCGTGGTGGTATTGTAAGTTGGCCAGCTCGCTCACCCGACATCACAGCTCTCAATTTTTTTCGTGTGGGGAACACCGAAACGTAGTATGTTCAACACGGTTCCTACANTCACCCGACATCACAGCTCTCAATTTTTTTCGTGTGGGGAACACCGAAACGTAGTATGTTCAACACGGTTCCTACACCTCAAGAAGACACGCAGGAAAGCATTGTGGCAGCTTGCAGAGACATTATGCCAGAAACACTTCAGGCCTCTCGTCGCTCGCTACATGTGCGTTTACAGATGTGTANTGTGGCAGCTTGCAGAGACATTATGCCAGAAACACTTCAGGCCTCTCGTCGCTCGCTACATGTGCGTTTACAGATGTGTATTGCTGTCAATGGTAGACACTTCGAGCACATGCTGTGAAAATACCTAACGTGAAGCGTTTCAACCATAACTGTGCTATTTTTTACTATGCATGTGGATGCGATTGCATTTATACATAGATTGGTTTGTTCTATTTTTGTTGTGCATCTGTACGACTCGTGACTCAGTACAATTAATGACTATGAAACAAATCTCCAGAATTGCGTTGGAATCTGAATAAAATGTAATGTATTGATATCAGAGTTGCGCTCACATTACACGTCTTCCCTCCCTGTGGTATTCTCCTTTGTTTAATATCGCATTCCGCCCCCCTTGACCTGTTAATATAAGTGCTACTCTGCTACATGGAAGCGGTCCCGCCAGGATGGATGAGTCATGGCACTTGTTGCTTTATTACCCCTGCGTGTACAGGTCCACTGCCCCATGCTACCAGCTCAATTAACTTAATCATATTTGCACATTATTTCTTGGCGTTTCTGTGTTACTTTCCATTGCATATGCTATATCACTAATTTCTTCTTTGCACGTACTTTCAGATGCCGTTGAAATAAATTTATATTTTCAGGGGAAACATCATATGCCGTTTAATTATTTCTGTCCATACACATGTTATGAACAGTCATTTTGAGGCAAATTACTTGCCCCCGTACGTAGTTTCATTTAGAGAAAACCGCATTTCGTGATATTGGGGTGGTTCACGTTAGGCGGACCACCTGCATATATAGGATGATTCATTGGAAATTACCGCCACTCACAGCGCTTATTCCTTACATCATTTTGAGCAAAATATATATTTTAAATATGGGTCTTATTCCCAATATTTACATAGTAATTTTACAATCAGCATACCCACCTTACAGTGGAAAGGAGTTCTCATCAACTTTTCACCATCAATGTGTGGTTTGGTGTCCTACATGATCAGCTGATTATGCCATTAATTTTCCTGGGATGCTGGACTACTGTGGTTTACCTGCACCTTTTGCAAGAAGAACTGCCGCTGTTAAATGAGGATATTCCGTTAGCAGTGAGACATCGTATGATCGTCTTGCATGATTGTATACCTCCTCGCGTCCATCGTGCTGTGGTTAAACACTTAAATGTGCATTTCCCTGAGATATTAACAGGACGAGGTGGTTTTCCCCCCTGGCCTCCTCGATCGCCAGATCTATCACCTCTAGATTATTGCGTATGTAGATGGATGAAGGGTGTTGTTTACCAAAGTATTGCACAAACACTTGAGAAACTACTTGCGCGTATTATGCGTGCCGCTACAGAAATCAAAGACAGCCATGTGCAGCTACGGAGAGCAACATGTGCGGTTCATAAGCGTGTGGCCAAGTGTATGGAAGTAGATGGAAACATTGCCTTCCATTCCGGCGCTGCTCCATACCTCGTTTCACCCTCGTCGGATTTCAAGACCTCGATGTTATGAGCTACCCAAATCTCTCCTCCTCCTCTCCTATCTCCCGAGAAAACCCGCCGAACATCGCCATCATCCGGCACTATTCACACATGCGAAAATCCGGGAGCGATTAGGCCGGGAACTGAACGCGGTTTGCCTAGGTGGGAGGCGGGAAGTCTGACCACAAGTAACGGCAGGATGAGCGATGGGGGATCATGGCTCTCCTTAGTTTGGGCTGGTTTATCGACGGGATTGGAGAAGAGGGAGCATCTCCAGGAATATCCGGGTGGTTTAAGCTTGGGCTCTCCTACCCGCTGCTTGAGAGAGCTGGTCCTAGATGCCGGGCTTGTTATTGGTAGTAAAAATGCAAGGTGCTACAGTATTTGTCCTCCTTTATAGTCACACATACTTAATACGTNGGGCTTGTTATTGGTAGTAAAAATGCAAGGTGCTACAGTATTTGTCCTCCTTTATAGTCACACATACTTAATACGGACTGCGTCTGTGTCTTGGGGTAGATGACACTGTTACAGAAGTTATGCAAGTCTAGCGTGAGATGGCCCGGATTCTCAAGGGACGCGCATTGGCCAATAAAATTTTAACTCATGACTGATGGTCTTATCAGGTGTGAGTGCAGGATGTCATGGTCCAAGAGATCCATTTCTCATTTCCTTTGTCGCCCGTCAGTCAACTCACCTATGGTGATAAAATAATTCCCGAATAAGACTGCTCGATGGAAAGACAAATTACATGATTATGGCTAAGAGGATGAAAACAGAAGCGTGATTTGGTTGATGCGTGTGGCTAATGCCAAGGTATTGTATTATTGTGGATTAATGTAAGAACTCCAGGCTTGATAGAAACATTCTGTGAAGGCGTGGAATGATTAGACATAACTGATTTCCAAACGAGGAAGAATATTGTTTTGTTAAGTTTGAGATGGATTTGCTCCGAATGACTATGTTATCTCGGGGAAGCCGTTGGCCGAAAAATTTGTAGGATCCCAAATGAATGGCTAAAAAATTAAAGATTTGCAGCCATACCCTTTTGGGGTTTGGTTCTGAGAGGAGGTGGTGGAGAGGCCAGGCCCGGCTTGTGCCCGCCAAAAAATAGTCCCACCACAAGTGCCTTCGCTCTAAGTTTATTCGTTCTGAGCGTACGATACTATTCCCGAAATTTTTATATCACATCCTAAATTATCACTACAAACCATGTTTAATATAGCACGATGCTGGGTGTATATTATAACTTATGATATGTAACACATACTTAAAAATACAATTAATAAAATTTAATGTGATGGGAGTAAACAAAATGGCAAAAATTTTGACCCTAAGCAGGGCTATCGAAAGTGGAACGGAGAGTTTTGGGCGGGAACGCAATCGAAAGTGCTCTCATAACCACGAACGGTCTAAAGAGGAGGTTTAGCGTCCACTGTTAATTGAGCCCATTCGAAAGCCCTGCTTAAGGTCTACTTTACTCCTATTTTGTGTGCATCCGCTATATGAAGGATTTTCAGTGCCATGGGCCTGATAAAATTTGTTGATCTAAGAGTTAGTTCGAAATGTGGATATTGCTATGCCAATTCGTAAATTAATATATATATACATATAATTAAAACTATAACTTGATTTGTCATAAAATGCAATATTACACTTGAAAAACAACGTAAAGCCATAGAACTATATTCTTTAATTGACTACCAACTTTATTGGGAGCCTGCATATCTGCGTTTGAGGGAACATACATGCAGTTAAAAATAATTTTTTAGGTTGATTTGAATAGTATGGTGGCAGGACTGAGGGTTGCGTGTTGCCGGCAGGACCACGACTCGGTGCTGGTGGAGGGCACGTGTCAGATCCCGGACCCGCTCTACAAGTTGATCGGCTCCATCGTGTGCTTCTACATCCCGCTGGGCGTGATGCTGCTCACGTACGCGCTCACCGTGCGCTTGCTCAACGTGCAGCAGCGGAGCCTGGGCGGCCACCAGGCGGGCTGGTCCAGCGGCTGGCTGGGCGCGCCCAGCACTCCTTCTCTCGGTCAGTACCCGCTTCNGCTCAACGTGCAGCAGCGGAGCCTGGGCGGCCACCAGGCGGGCTGGTCCAGCGGCTGGCTGGGCGCGCCCAGCACTCCTTCTCTCGGTCAGTACCCGCTTCGCCGCGCCGGCACATGCACCCCACGGTTACCAAACACGCGCTATTCAGAAAAAAGAGGACACGTTCCTGTAACTAGCATAAAAAAAATGACAAGAACTTATAGGAGACACAATTTTACAGTAGAAACACACAAAATTAGTTTATCATGTCGCAGGTCAGTGAAAAATATATTACATGCAAAACTGTATCCCCAATTCTATTCCATGTAGCTGTTTTTTTTGTTTATTGACAGTTAATCACTTTCGCACAACTCAGGTTCAGATACATATCGATCTTATTTCTTTGACGATTTTATTCGTTATAACAATTTTCTATTTCCAAGAAAATAATCGTAACATTTTGAATACATTAGGTAAGTCTTAACTTAGACACGCAAAAAAGCCAGGAAAAATGATACCTATCTATAAAGAAAAAATATTCACGTAAATATTCTTCAATAAGTTTGTACTTTTGTAGGAAGTTCGTTGGGACCATTACTAAATGTTTTACTTTTAGTAATAAAAAAGGTAATTTAGATTTTTTTTTTTGTAAAATCCGACCAGTCAGTTCACAAGGCCTCAAAAAGAGGACATGTCCGGGAGAAAGAGGACGTCTGGTAACCCTACCTATACCTGCAGTTGAGACATTAAAGTGACCGCTTAAGAGACTGTATCGTCCTTTATAAAGAAATGATTCATTTTAGTGCCATAACACAAGAGTCAAAGTCATTACTGAACACCTCTCATTAAAGAAGCATTAAATTTCACGTTTATTTGCAAGTTTTTGTACCTGTGTGTTAATAGCTGTTCCTTGGATGTCGTTAAAATGTGAGAATGTATCAATTTATAAAATTTTGTATTATGTCAATAGTTGTATAAATGTGAGTCAGTAGTTCACACATTATGTCTGCAGTGATGGGCAAAGTAATTAGCTAAGCATCTATCGTCGCTTTTTTTTCAATACACCCTCCTTATTTCGAACCCAGGGAGAAATAAATAAAAATTCAGTATGGCGGGTGACACAGGCTCTTAAGTGTCCTATACACCTATCAAGTAGTTAACGACACTGTATATTTGCATAGATCTAAAAGTAGAAAATATTCCGGGAAGTGTGGGGAACTGGGTGAACGGCAGGTTAACCACGCCACACCTCTATTCCAGACTACACGGATTTAGATTTAAAAGAATAAAATCAAATGGGTGGAAATGTTATGTGATACCAACAACCAGACAAAGGAAAAAAAGGGAGGGGGGAAACTAACAGTAAAATGAAAGGAAAACTCTTATGCCCCTGACATTACACAGAAAGGGAAAAAGTGCGGGGGTGATAAGAAAGCGTGTCATATATATATATATGGAACTGTTTTGGCCATTCTAGGCAGAGAAGCGAGGGAGTGATAAGGGCGCCACCGACCCACGTATATATAGCCCCAGCATATCAACACTGTGAGACAATATTCGCAATGCTGTAATATGACATCAGTGAATACATATAATAAAAAATAGCCGGTGGTTAAATATTTCCCTATACATCGATAAAAGTGTTCCTATGTTTGCTCAGGAAAGTGTAAAATGCGTAGGAAATGTTCATCTATGTAAATTAGCGGCGCTTAACATTCCTATATTTGCAGCCTGATGTGGATTTGTTAATTTTGTTTCCATAAAGTGTATAGGGTAAAAACTTCCATTACAATTTAGGAAGTTTACTGGAAGATTTTCTTAATATTTAAACGCAAGATTACGGAATGGCATGTAGTGTTGTCGTTGTACCGCTGGAAATGTGGGATTTCAAGTGATGACCTTATAATTTTATTACTGTAAAATAATTATCAAAGTTCAGTTCATATCCCTTCAGTACCTTTAATAGTTTCTGATCATTACATTGCGCGGTATTGCAGTGCGAAAAGGCAGTTTATATCTCTTTTGAAGAGCTTGGAAATAGTGCTTGTAAAGTGCGTGGTGTTCTGAACGTAGTCTTAGTTGGGACTCCGATCTTTGAGGTTGTGAATGTGACATGGTATTCGTATCACAGTAGCACTGCAGTTGTAACTAGTGATCGCCTCGTGCTTGCATTTATACTATTTTTATTGTACTGTTCCCCTCGTTTCTCTCTTTATCTACCGCTGCTGTACTCTTCCCCTGTCGCTGTCGCCTGTCTGTGCGTTCCTTTGTCCGCACTGCATTTTTTTTTAGGTGGGTCGTTTTTCCCATTTCAGCATCGTAAGCCGACTGTACGCTATGCTTGCGACGCCTTTGGTGTTTTTTCTTCTTCATACGCATACATGCACATGACTGGTTTGCGTGTAAGGAAAAAAATTTCCAGCGAGGGTTTTGCTGGCGTAGTTGTATTGCTCTGGTTCCAAGCTCGTAAATGGTTATGCCATGCGGACGGTAAAGTGAGAGAGAGATGCTGCTAGAGCGGTGGGAGAGCGACCNCCAAGCTCGTAAATGGTTATGCCATGCGGACGGTAAAGTGAGAGAGAGATGCTGCTAGAGCGGTGGGAGAGCGACCATGCTACCACTGATGAGGCTGCATAAGTGTAATTGGTGTTTTTATCCTACTGCTAGTTGTTACGGAACGAAATGTCTCCCGTGCGCGCGAGTGCAGGCTACGTTCCCGTGCCACGCTCGTGAGCGCAGACAAGTTGGAGGTACAGAAGTGCGCTCGTGCTCTCGAATGGACAGACAAGTGTTAGAATGACGGTTTTTTTCCATGATAATAATTTTCATTTTTAACTTTACTTCATAAAACATGGATGTAAAGACGCGACCTGGGTGAATTTTTATGTATTAATTTATTTCTTCTCATAAGAGTACAATTTAGATTTTTTTTTTTGCGATTACAAGTTTGTCTGTCGAGTGCATAGGTCGATACCGGTATGTACGTAATTTCATATCTGAACCTTTCCCATGCAATGGTCGTCATGTGTTCAAGACGTCGTACTGGCGAATAAAGAGCGGTCGGAACGAAACCACACGCCTCCTGCAATTTTTTGAGTTCCCAAACAACTAAAAAATTCCCAGCGCTCCTGGTGGCGGCCACTTGAACTCCGCTCCCCCGATGCTAGAGCGCCTCTGCAGGTAATTAGTGAAGCAACACACAAAATGGCCGTGCTGATACCAGCGCTCCTAGCCGCGAACTGTCGCACATCATTCGGGTAAGTATGTCGCTCTCATTGCCGAAGATAAAACCGACATTTCAGATCGATCTCAACCTGTTTTACTTTTGAGATATGAATATTTTGCAAACGTTTATGCAAGATTTTGGTGTTTTTTTTAATCCAGAAGGGCAAGGGCAAGATGCAATAGGTATTTCAGAATGCATCCTTAAATAAGTATGTCCGTTAATTGGTGAAAGTAAGGAGAAACGTATAGCACAATATTTTTATAGGGCTGCAGTTATGTGCGGAAAATAATGGCGTACAGGCTAAAATAAGAGATGTGTTTAGTAATACCCGCTTCACACACTGCTACGCACATCATTTGAATACAATAATCAGTCAGTGTGCCTCACAAAATAAACTTGCCAGAGTATTTTTCTCTAGTATCGAGGGAATCCCAGTTTTTTTTTTTTTTCAAATTCGCCCAAACGACTGGCTGTATTAGAAGAGAAAGTGAGGCGTAGGATTTCAAGGACATCAAAAACAAGGTAGAATTTTAAGTCTAGNGACTGGCTGTATTAGAAGAGAAAGTGAGGCGTAGGATTTCAAGGACATCAAAAACAAGGTAGAATTTTAAGTCTATAATCATAAATATGGTCTATGAAAATAGGGATGTGTTAATTGAGTGTTTTGAAACACTAGAGAGTGACCAGAGTACAGCAACTGTACGTAAAGCCCGCGGGTTCATTCATTTTCTTAAGGATAATTAATTCAATTTCTGGCTCTCATTTTTTCACAGAATCATGCCTAATGTTGACATTCTAATCCAACAAATACAGTCTCGTCAAGCGCATTCTTTAAGTATAAAAAACGCGGTGGAATGTTTNGACTGGCTGTATTAGAAGAGAAAGTGAGGCGTAGGATTTCAAGGACATCAAAAACAAGGTAGAATTTTAAGTCTAGAATCATAAATATGGTCTATGAAAATAGGGATGTGTTAATTGAGTGTTTTGAAACACTAGAGAGTGACCAGAGTACAGCAACTGTACGTAAAGCCCGCGGGTTCATTCATTTTCTTAACGATAATTAATTCAATTTCTGGCTCTCATTTTTTCACAGAATCATGCCTCATGTTGACATTCTAATCCAACAAATACAGTCTCGTCAAGCGCATTCTTTAAGTATAAAAAACGCGGTGGAATGTTTNATGTTGACATTCTAATCCAACAAATACAGTCTCGTCAAGCGCATTCTTTAAGTATAAAAAACGCGGTGGAATGTTTTGTACAGGCCGTAGAAAGTGTGCGAGATAGCATTGAAACTATTTACAGTGATCTTAAAGTTGACGAAACGACTGAAAGTGCACCTAAACGATGTAGGTGTGAATATTTAAGTACGGCTGCAAAAGAAGTTTATGATGTAATAATCACTCACGCAAAAGACAGGTTTGAAAACTCGGAGCATTATGATGCCGCTTAATTGATAGATGGAGGAAACTTTGCCGCTTATTCATCTAGATTTCCTGATAAACTATTAGATATTTCTGAGAGAACTTGTCCTGTTTCAAACAAAAATAGACAGAAAACCGATCTTTCTGTTCTGTATGAAAGATATTGTTTGCGGCATATTCACGGCACCTTATGGTTGTTGAATTGCATTATGAACAACAACATAGAGGGCATATTTCTGGAAGTAACTAAACCACTTCGTTTCTTACTTAGAACACCAATGACAACTGCTGAAGCAGAACGTTGTTTTTTAGCTTTATAAATGGTAAATGCATATTTGAGGAACACTATGTATCAAGATCGCCTAAATGCTTTGGCAACGCTATCAATACGAAAAGAAATGATAAATAATATTTCCTACTTCAACAGCAGAGTAATTGAAAATTTTGTAACTATGAAAAGTCGCCGTATTGATTTTATTTTGAAAAAGTAAAACTTATTTTAAAACTATTTTAAATGACATTTTACAGTGTAACTCCTGAACAGTTTCACTTCTGGTATTCGTAACGTTAAAAAATTTGGGCACATTAAAAATAAATTCATTATTAAATAACTAAGCTGAAATCTACCTCGCCTCGGTTACTTCACTAATTCTTTAAATTGGGTATTTTTTTCGGGGTCTATAAAATGCGATATTGTGAACATTTTATCAGAATTCCAAGAAAAAATTAAAACAAATGTTTTTGGTTCCGGTATAAAAATAATACAGCTGCAATAGAAATATTATGCAAACATGAAGTCCTATGAGAACAAAACATCACTCGACTATGTNTAAAAATAATACAGCTGCAATAGAAATATTATGCAAACATGAAGTCCTATGAGAACAAAACATCACTCGACTATGTAACGTATTAAACAAGCATAACTTCTTCTGAAACAAGACTATGAATATGAGGTAAGCTGTAAGTAAATTAGAGCTTATNACGTATTAAACAAGCATAACTTCTTCTGAAACAAGACTATGAATATGAGGTAAGCTGTAAGTAAATTAGAGCTTATTTGGGCTGGAGATGGTTGGTAAGTGTGTCTGTGACGTCATGTCTAGACAGTACGTCTCCTAACCGCTGCTGGAATGATGGCAGGTGGAGTGCTGAGTATTTGTCGAGAAGAAGCCAGTTTGTCCACGTTTAGATGAGTTATTTTGGACGGTAACTTACGTCGATATAAATATGAATTAGTATTTGATTTCAAATGTTTTTAGGTCAAATAATTAATAATAGTGTGCAGTTTTCATAGCATAAAACTACAACTTTTAAAAATTAAACATTCTTCTAAAACAAAATAAAAATATCTCAGTTACTTTTTAAAAATGTCAAATTTAACCGTGGATTGACTATTTCAATTTGAACGCTGAATGTTTATGTTCCATTGCAGGTTGAAATTTAGTATTAGAAACAATATAACGGTTTTTGTTGCCAACATAATAGCAAAAAAATATTTGATGTAATGGTGTGGAAAACTAATTTAATGGCAATAATTTACGGAATTTAGTTAAAGATTATACTTACGTGCTAAAAAATTCAGAGTTCTTGCCAATTGAACACGAGATGATTTTTCCGCAAAATACACCTAAGAATCAATATTTTTAACGTTTAAAACTAAAATATTTCCAGGGGAGAAACAATTGATATAACAAGATAAGTAGTGGATTATTATTTGCAATAAATACTGTAACATATAGACTGTTCACTGTAAAGTGAGCAGTTTTAAAAGCCTAGTTACTTTTCCTTTCAGACTGTTTTTTTTATCCTTTAACCAACTTTTAAAATAAATATTGCCGTGTAAGTAATAAACACAGTGTTTATATTCCACCGCACTCAGAAGTTAATGTCTAGGCCTAAAATGAAATATATTTATTTACTATTATTCCAAATTAGAGGGCTTTCAAAAGTGCTCACTTTACCGTGAATAGTCTGTAGTGATTTTACATTGCGGAAGACTTTGTTGCAGTTTTTTTTGGAGTATTCAATGTAACTTTGGAAATGAAATTTACCTGTTTTATTTCAGTAGCCTATATTAAGACCTCCATTCTCACCAAACTGGATACGCCGAGGTGCATGAAACACTATTTTATGTGAAATTAGTGTTTGCACTTATACGCATATTGTAAATAAATGCCCTAGGAAAATGAACTTTGGCCATAAAGTAAGAAACATTTATCAAGGTTTGACACTTTCTGGTTGTCTCCTATTACAGACATTCAAAAAGAAAATGATCAGTAAATGTTGTTAAAACCGAGTATTCATAACTTAACTGCCCGGTTTTTTAAGACTAGACTTCACCCCTTTTGTAGAAATTCTTCTTTTTCGCGTCATAATTTCCGATTCATTTTAATAAGTGACAATGCACAATTATATAAAATTTACATTTTACGAGTTGCTTAATTATTATGTGCGTAATTTTGATTTTGGGTTTTCTGCTTGTTGTAAAAAGTCGAAAATTTATTAATAAAATATAAATACGTTCTACGCTTTTTACAACAAGCTGATAACACACAATTGAAAATACACACAAAATATTAAACAACTAGTAAATTGTAAATTTTTTGTAATCGTACTTTGTCAGCAATTACTATGAATTCGCAATTATGTCCCGAAAACGAAGAATTTGTGCAAAAGGGACGAAGCCGAGCCTAAAAGAGAAGGAAACAGTACAGATAGACATATGCAGTTCTGTGAGTAGTGAAGGTATGCCGAAGCTGGTGCAATGTAATTTGAAGGGGGAGTGTGCGGTTTGAGCGACTATGAAGAAATAGGAAAAGCAAGGGGGGCGGTGTGGATTTTTTTTGGGGGAAGGGAGGGGTTAATCTGTCTTTGGCTTGACTTGGAAATTGCTTACCTACCCGAAGGAGCTCAGCGGTTACGTACAATAACCCCCTTCAACCATATATGTATGTTTCTGGTAGCCATATTACTTATTATAACCAGACGGTATGCCAAATAGAATATCTCGATTTATTATACGATTTAATTTTTTTTATATCTGTCACAGCGACAACACATAACATGAATTCTGTGTAGATTTTTGCTACCTATAATTATCAGATATATTAAATCAATATTTAAAAAATTACTGCAATTAGAAAAAAAATTATGAAAAGAGAATTCTGGACTTGCAGTGCTGGGCGATCCCAAATGAAAATATGGCGCTACACCACAGGCAAGCGTATGGTTGCAGGCAATTTGATAAGGATGCTGAGCCTTCCTGATAAAGCGGGTCCTGAACCACTCGGTCCTCTCAACAAGAGTTGTGATGGAGTTTGTTACCTGATTTGCCGTCACATCGTTCCCGTGAACGCATGGTGAACGGCCATTAAAGAAAAAACGAAGGTTTACGAATTTTTGCTAAGATTTGCTAACATTTTTGAAGATTTTGCGAAGGTTTTAAAAACTTTTGTTTGAAGAGATTGGCTACTTTTTTTAGAGTTTAGGTATCACCATCTGCTTGTATAATTGGGTGGCTTAGTCTGTTGGTCTTGTCTATTGTTCTAGCCAGTTTTGCAGTAACTGCTCTCTGCAGAAGTTATTCTTTGGCGGAGTCAGTCTCGGCAGGAACCAGTCTTGGATGGACGTAGTCTTGTTGGAGTTAGTCTTAGGTGGAGTAAGTCTTGGGTGGATCACATCTTGGGTGGCACCATTCTTGGGTGGTTTTAGTCTGGGGTGGTTTCAGTCTTATGTGGTAGTTATTATGGTGGGAGTCGAACTTTAGCTAGTAATTAGATTCAGTACCGCAACTGATTGGCGAGTGTGAGGTTTAACCGACTAACCGGTCGTACTATATTGAGTAAATGGAGTGGTGGAAAAAGCTGGAGTGTGAGAAAAAGTTTGTGTCAGCTAGTGGGGTGGTGTTGGTGTTCGGTCAGAGCCGGGGCCGT
>NQII01004863.1:96615-114111 GCA_002778355.1 Clitarchus hookeri
CATGTGGTTGGTTGGTGGTGCGAGTGGTTGTTTGGGGAGACGAGTAATCGTGAGTACACTGTGAAGGTGTCGAGCTTGCAGAGAGTAAAATTTGATGGTACAGAGAGACGGTTGATTGCATGCGTGGATGTTAATGGGGATCGAGCTATGGTGAGTAAATGGTGAGGTATGTGGAGAGACGAGAGGAATGCTGGGGATGTTGGGGAGAGGGAGGGGAGAGTGAAAGTGGGTTATGTAATGTCAATAATTCGCTTTGGTGATAGGCAGATTTTACAGCCCGAAGGCCGGCACACCTCCATCCTTCCACACTACAACTGGTTGAGTAAGGCGGCGAATGACACTTTCTCCTCTTCTATCGTCTTGATTTCATACACGGATTTCTGCCAGTTTCTCGGAAAAACTGTTCCTCCTCAACAATCGGAAGTATTCCGACTTCTTTCTTAGAAGCCTTTACCCGAATAGCTCCTCATGGGTTATCAGAATTTTCCTGCTGGCACAGGTCATAATGCGCTTATAGTATCTTGCATACTTTTGTAGCGAAGCTATTACATAACTGATGTAGGTCTTCATCGGCGATTACTCTTCAAAATCCAATTGCAATCCTCTCCGATTGGCCACTCCCCTGAAGCAAAATTTTTATATCATCAATCTTGATGCTTTCCATTTGTACATGTTGCAGTGTATCATCACCTCCACATACATCGAATAATGGGGAGGTAAACAACCAAAGACTGTGCAACTTGGCCTTGAAATGTCCATGACCAGTGTACAAAGGCTATAGTGAATACTATAGTGATTCATAGTCAGCCATTTCCTTTTAATTTTTTCTTCACACATGGAAGCAACTCATGTGTTGCTGTTCCATTCAAGGATCCATACCTTGGGACATCCCTTAGTCAGAGTTTTCCTTACCTGCACAGTCTTTGCTGAGTACCAAGATACCTAGTCTTTGAAGAAGTCCAACAGGACCACACACACACACACACACATATATATATATATAGAGGTGGGCATAGTTATATCTTAAACTGCTACATACCTCCCGCCACAAGGCATTGTCGAATGCTCCTGCGATGTCTAAAAGGATTGAAATAACATATATCATCGCTACTGGTGACTGTTTTCTTCACATCATAAAGAGCAAAGTCCACACCACTCCCTTCACTGAAGTTATATTGCTTCTCACTCATCATGCTATTAGATTCAAGAGCAGCCATCAATCTTCTATTTAGGATCTTTTCAAATATTTTCCTCACCACCAGAAGCAAAGTGAGTGGTCGAGATGAGTTCACTTCTTTGCGATACATTTCACCTCCCATATAAAGGATCTTTACTGCTCCCTATTTCCAAGGACTAGGAAACACCCCGTCTTTTAGACATTTGTTATAGATTATCAAGAGTTGCGATTTCCACTGAGAGAAACACCTCTTTATGATTTCTGCCCCAATTCCATCTATACTGGGAGTTCTTCATATCATATTCAGTCACTTGAAGTTCTTCAAGGCTGAACTATTGCACATCCATTTCCTCTTGCAAATATTTCATAAATCCCCTCTATCAGAATGCTCCTCAATGTCAGATTCCCAAGAATAATCTGGCAACAATGTGTCGAGCAGAATATCTGTGGTCTCCCACAGAACAGTCACTGGGTTTCCAACAAACTTTATATTTGGTGGAGGTAACATTTTCTTCATTTTACCTGCCGCGATTTTATATACTACCCCAAACGGGGCCCTCATTACCAACCCTGGTGACATAATTTGTCCACGATTGTCGCTTTTTCCACTTGACTCTGGTGAAGTAGGCTTGTTTCTTTCCTTTATAGCTACTCTCGTGCAAGAAGTTCTCGTTACTCTCCTTTGGCTCAAGAAGTCTTCTCATTTATCTTCGCAGATTACTCTGCTCCTGCGTCAATTCAATGTCCCTCCTGGAGAGGTTCGGAATCCCATGCCACATCTTGCGAAGCACTTCATTGTAGGTCCTCTTGATGGCATTGGTAACCGCTTCGACTCTTTCTTGCAAGTTTCCTTCAAGAAAGATAATCCCATGCTGCTTGATCCTCCTCAACAGAGTCAGGTGAAAAAATTTCCAATCAGCATTATTGAGAATATACTGGAGTTCTGCTAGTCATTCTTCCTCTGGTTTATTTTCTGTTTTTCCTTAGCCAGAAAGGCTTATTTCAAATATGATCAGCTTGTGATCACTGAAGCTATCTTCGGTGACTATCCAGTCACTGACCATCCTATTGGCCTTGGCATTTATCAATGTCACATCGATTTTATGTCTTGCCACGAGCCTCTGATACATATAAATTGACTTACAATCTCGTCATTCTTATCTGTTTCAAATGAATGCCACATCTCTAATTTTTCATTTATATCAGCACCAATAGCCACAGGCTTACCATGCAGCATTTCCAATATCATGCCACATCGGTAGACTTGGTCTTGAGTTTCATCTCCAAACTGGAAATGTGAGAACATCATCTTTAGTTGCATATTTTTGTGCTGAACTTGCGCACATACATGATGTGTATTTGACACACTATTTAGCATAATTATGTCAACATCCATATTAGTCCTCAGTATTCCCGTTCGAGGCATTCTCCCTCGAGCCATTAAGTGACTTTTAATCCAACCACCTCTTCTACCGGGACATAAAGCTCCTGAAACACTACCACGGCTAACCTCTGCTCCACGACTATCTTATTTAGCTCATAGGTCACCACTGCTGACTTTTGCAGGTTTACCTACCCATATCTGATTTTAAATTCCATAGTCAATCCATGTATGTTCCACTGACAGGGCTGTCTGGTAAGCTGGGCGATATTAGGAATCAAACCTTTGATTGTGGTATAATTATTTCCTCTTGCAATTAGCACACTTCTCCTGGAAATTCTTGTCTGTCTTTGTGGGGCACTCTTCAAACTTATGTTTTTTTCCATGTATCTTGAACATGCCAGTTCTGCAGTATACCGCTTAGCTATTGTGACCCCATTGCTGACACTAATAACATATAGAGATGGATATATAATCTGTCACTCTACAGCTCTTGAATCCCATAAAACTTTGCCATTACTTATGAGCCTATTTCTGATGTCTGCTCACATTCCAGGACAACGTTCACCCTGCCAGTATTCCATCTTCCCTGATAGAAACCTTTTTCATAAAGGTATCTTTGGACATATCAGATGATCTGAAATTTTGCTTATTTATTGTTTCCGCCAGGCTTTCATTGTCATCGGCCATTTTAATGTCACAAACGATGACTTTTGAGGCTCTGCTTTTAGAGGATTTTAGTTTTAGAGACAACTCTGTAATCTTCTTTTCATTCCAGAGTCTTTCCATGGTCTCATGATCACCCGCATCAATCACAACTCCACCTCTTCTAATTTCTCTGATATTCCGTATTTGCAGTCCATCTTATATTGGGTTTATTGACTGCTTCATTTTATCCTTAACTTGTGTACTGAAAGTTTCCACCTTCTCCGGGTACACTAATCCCACCTTATTTGGTGGTTTGGGTTTCAGTTCTTCTCCTTTAATGGCCTGAACATAACTCTTAATGTTCGGTAGTAAGGCCTCTTCTTTCTTTTCTTGCACTATACCAGCCGTTTGTAGGTGTCGTAGACTTGGGATTGGCGGATTGATTGGCTATATAGCCAAAGAAATATAAAGGTGGGGGATCAGTCGTTTGCTGATCGTCATACCAGGGAGTGGCTGTGCATTGCCATATTTACATGAACCCAACCTTCAGGGTCACGCACATCGAAATTGTTTTTCCTCATTAGGCTAGGTATGTAATTTCTCCCCTGCTGTTTATTTACGATTTTAAATATTTTTTACCATTTCTTCATTTTTTTAAGTTTAAAGTTATTGAGGTCATTGCCAAGGTCACCCAGATCGAAGTTAGCAGACGGTACCAGTAGTGTAATTTGTTCTAAAAATTTTTGTTATTTGTTCCAAGTTTTTACCATTTTTTCTTGAATTTTTTTAATTCAAGGTCATTGATTTTATTGTCAATGTCACCAACATCCAACAGGGGGGCCGTAGTCAGTTATGTATTATATTTCTCGATTTTTAAGAATTTCTTTCTATATTTTGCTTTTTTAGATTTTTCGAGTTCAAGGTTATTGGAGTTAAGGCCAAGTTTACCAACATCCAAGATGGGGGTTGAAGTCAGTGATGTTATTTGTTCCTCAATTTTTACGAGTTTCTTACAATGTAGTGGTCGGAGACATCAATGTAATTCTTTACTCAATTTTGAGATTTTTGCAATTTTTTCGATTTTTATGATGACTTGGGAGGTGGGAGTAGGTGAGGGAGTGGGATGAGCAGGTGGGGAGCGGGTGGGGGTTGTAGAGGGCATCTGGTGAATGGGTAGGTGATGGGGGTACAGGATGGTTGGTTGAGGGATGGGGCCATGACTGCTTATCCGCCCTTTCAATTGGATGGAGCCTTGAACCCACTTTTACTGCTCTCAGGACTAATTCACTCATTATATTATGAGCCTCTAATTTCACTTGATCTTGTGAGGACATTTGTACTCTCTCATCGAAGAACCTCGAATCCGCCTTCATAATTTGAGGACTCAATAAAAAAATTGTACAATTTTTTTCGGAATTTTTTTGTGAGAAAAGTGGTCTTTGATCAAGATAATTAATTTCTGAAGTGATTTTTGGGGTGAAGTAGGTACTTTTGTCGATAATATGCCCACCCTACGCTGCTGGCTACGCCTTCGCTTGTGACGACAACCGAGCAGGCAGGCGAATCTTGAATCCTACTCCTATAATCCTGTGCCCGTATCGGCTATTATGTGATACCCTTCATTTATTAATTATGTTTTTCAATATTTAAATTTAAATGGCTGTTTTTCGATAATTTTTTTTAAAGAAATAATATGTTTCCTTCTAGTGGCAACATGATTTTAATTAAATTGTGTCCTAATTTGTATTGAGCCAACACACAAAGTTATCTTTTCAAATACTTGCAAAGGAGCAGTTATTCGTACATACTTCAGGACTTACACGTGCATCTTTTGGCATTTGCAAAATTATGCATACTCTTGGGCCTGTCTCTTTGTCACTGATTGGGCTGTGGGTTTTTTTTCTATGCAGTCCCTGTCTTAATTGTGATAACTTTCTACAATTGGATGCGCGAGGCTCTGGGAATCGGCATGATTCTGATTGGCTAATGCGTGCTGCCAACAGCCCCATTGGCTTGACTACTGGCTGTTGATTAGATTACAGACCGCTGATTGGCAAACAGCATTACAAAATGTTGCTGGCCAGCAGCGCCGTCCCTAGCGAAAGCGGGGCCAGGTGCAAGAACTTTAGTGGGGACCGTATCTTCCAAACTACTTAATACCCTCTTCCCACAATGCAGTCACCTTTCTAACTGTGCTCTGCTCTCGAGCGCAATTACATGGATCCCCGTGGTGAACAAAGCGGTTGAAACAACCACAGTGAAAGCAGTGGTTGAACGTAAATGAGTTTACACGGTTCCACGAAATGGAATGATGCAGTAGATTCCAAAATGGCAGCGAATGAAGTTGTGCGTGAGAGAGTCGGTATCATCTGTGGCCTTTTAATCACTGTATGTCAGCAAATGGTTAAAAACAAGAGAAGAAAACGACGTTAGTGGGTTAATCCATGGATAAAGAGACGTGAAATATTTGGTTCATCGGTCACATTGTTAGCTGGGAGGGCTAGTGAAGACATAGATACATGTTTAAAAACCATCTACTGATGTAGCGTGAAAAATTCTGCAAATTGTTAGCAAAAGTGCAACGACCCGTCCAGAAACAAAATACGAACATGAGAGAATGCGTTCTTGCTTCTTTGAAGTCCCAGATTACTTTGAGGTACATAGCCACCGGTGATCGTTTTGGATCACTGGAGGGTCTCTATCGTGTTCCTAGATGAACAATTTCTAAGTTACTGCCAAAAGTGTTGGATGCCATATACCAATCTCTAGAGGATTGTATCAAGGTAGTTGTAATCCAAATTGGTTTTCTTTTTACAAGTATTCATGTTAATCATAATGACAAACGTTATGGTGTCTCGGGGCGAAAGTTATATGCTGCTTAGTAACATATTTACATAATATTTTACGTTTATGTCTTAAATACTTTGCTTCATATATTTTGAAAATTCATTATTAGGAAGGAAGTGGTATAGATGATAATGAGTGAGTAAATACAGAGGTATTGGGGCTATATTTTATTAATACTATTGCAACAAACAGAAAAAAATAATATTTAAGACATCAGTACGAACGTCGTAATGATAAACTAATGTTAGGTTCGTATGTGAAAACAACATTATTCAAAGACATCATCATTCAAGTCAGTCATAAATAGGGAAAGAATGTCACCTACACCTTTTTCATGGTCGATGATTGTTCCACACACATGCTGATTGAGGCTTGCATCTGAACGTTGGAACATTGTGAAAGAATGTTCCGAATATGGATAATGGCTTGATGAATAAATGGATGATGTAGTCTGGAGAGAGTAGATATGCTGTGTACTCTCGTTCATCTGATTCATCCTTTCACCTATCAGGACTTGTTGCAACTTCGGTGGACAGAGTAGGGCGTGATGGTGAGGGATCTGTCTTAACTGTACAGCTTAACTTTTCCCAAAAATAAGAAATTCATCTTCTCGATGTTTGCACTCATCAGAAATTTTTCCTAATTTATCAATGGCGCTGTTCACGTCCTCCAATCTACTGGCAATATGTCCTTCGAAGCCACGTTTCTTAGACATCAACTTACTCTGCTGCCGTGGTACCGTCTCGTTTTGTTCCACACTCTACAGGCTTCACAACATTCCCAGGGATGTCGTCAACTTATTGTTGTATTGGCTCTTCCTGTGCATTTTCTTCGGTGCAATGCGTTTCTGCCATCGTGTCCGCTGCACTTTCTTCTTCGCCCACCTCAGAATATTTCAGTTCATTCATCTGCAACAGAATACACACATTGATAAAATCATGATACTTAAGAAGTTGTATGAAAATTACATTTTAGTAACAAATTATTTCACATGTTTAGTTTTCTTTACAGGTTCCAGTCAATCAACATGAGTGGAAAAAAGCAATGACAGATTATTATACATCATGGAAATTTCCTAACTGTTGTGGCGCTGTAGATGGGAAACATCGTCATTCGTTGTCTTTACAAAAGAGGTTCTGACTTATATTACAAAAATCAATATATTGTTATTCTACAAGCGATTGTAGACGCAAACTACAAATTTATCTACATCGACGTCGGAAGAAGTGACAGGATGGATGATGCATTTCCCTTAAACATTACATCATGACGCCGTACAGCATGAAGGGGCCGCTAACGGAACAAGAAAGGATATTTAACTACAGGTTATCAAGAGCGCATCGCGTGTCTGAAAATGTTTTTGACATGTTGGTATCAAGATTTATTGTGTACGAAAAGTCATTGACAATGCAACCTCACCAAGTTGATCAAGTGATGAACGCGTGTTACATAATTGGTTGAGACCAGGAAGATCGTCCACAAATCCGTTTATCACTGATTGTGTGCATGATGAGGAAATATGGGAAGACGGGAGAATAATACCTGGTAGTTGGTGGAATGTGGAAACAGAAGCAATAAAGAACGCTCATGTAATTCATAGTAACAATTACATACGAAATGCAAGTGAAGTGCGGGACCAGTATGCTGCAATGTTTTCTTCGTCGCAAGTGGTTCTATGGCAATGGAAGCTGATTTAAAGTCATTGTACAGAGTTAGGTCGCAAACCGTTTTATGTGAAATGTTATATATTCCACATATCGGATGAACTATGCAGTTATACTGTTGAAAGAAAATGTGTTGTAACGGTTCTGCAGAGTCTATAATTAGCTTAGGGCCTAATTATTTGTTTGTGTAATACTGCCTTCCATAACTTTTATAAGCACAGTAGCGCAACATAAAAAGTATTGATGCGCATCTACTACTAGTTCTCTTACCTTGGTTGATGACAGTCTTGGAGTACAGACAGGACGCCAGAATAAATCTGCTTGTTTCAACCAGAATAATTTCGGTACATAGATGTCATCGCGGCCCGCACCACTCTTTCCAGACTTTAGTACTTTTGTTAGTTCTGAGGAATATCGACTTCGATTTGATTAAATTTTCAGTTTTACATCCTCTGGATTTACCTCAGGGAAATGTAACTGTTTCACCATATTCTTAATAGCCTTCAACCGCATGTTTCTGTAATCGTCCAATTTCGGTTTCCACAAACACTTCTCGTTTTTTTTTAATAAACCGAGCACCATTACTATATATTCATCCCTCCATTTGAACATCATCTTTATGCACGAAGGCCGTAGTCGATAGGTCACACAACTCACGCACGCAGGACAAACTCGCTCAACACTGGGTAGCCTGTGGTTCGTTGCCTGTTTACACACATAAACTTGAAATATTCATTGCGGGGGAAGGGTTCAGTTCAACGAAACGTTGACCAGGGCCAACTTCTTCACTTTTCAACCGCATTGTTCTCTCTCGTTGAAACATATTGTTTACACGGTTCACTTCGGTTGATTAAACCGCGTTGTTCACCTCGGGGGACCCGTGTAAATGCCCCTTAATATTTTATTGATAAAACATTTCACATTTTATAAATAAACATGTTTAAATATATAAATTTTATCGTGAAATATACCAGTTGTCGCCCGCTCCTTTTTTTCCGTATCCATGCAACCCGCACACAATATTACCCATATAATGAAACATCGATCGTTGCAGAACAACACGTGCGCGTCGATTCGTTCTCGTCAATACAGTAAGCGATGAACGGATGGTGCTACGTCAGCAATACGTTGAGAAGCAGTCACTTTTCAAAGAATGCGCCTCCGTTTATTGTGTTGAAACAGATTATTGCGATGTTTACCGAACACGTTGGCACGTGACAATTGCGTCCTTAGTAACACACATCTGCCTCGCTTCGAGCCACTGCGTTTCTGCATGCGACGTAAAATTACTGCCACCACATACTGTATCAACGAAAAGAAATCAACGCATGCGTGCTGTTTTGTAGCGATTTTCTATGTTCTCGTCGCTTATTCGCGCAGGCTGACAACGGAATGTTCGAATGTTCACCTAACAGACGAGGCGCTGTAACGAATGCGTACACGGCACGGGACTCGGCTACACAAGACAGAATCATTTTACAGTGGAGGATATGTTTTGTAGATACGTGGCCTATGTGCGGGTTGCATAGATACGGATAAATAGGCGCGGGCGACTCATGCGGTATAACCCACAAACCAAACGTGTGCTATAAAATTGAATAAGTTTTATTAAATTAAAAATAAATTTATTTTCCTTGCACGAGTTTCCCCTAGGCGCGATGTCCTATGCGGCACACCCCCAAGGACGGCCTGGCTGGTCGGTGACGCCATTTTGCTGGCGTGTGTGGCTGGAGTTCACGATACAAGCGGCTGTTTCAGCTCTATATGATTAAGGCTCCCGCCTATCTACAGCATTTTTCCGCGTTTGTGTCTGAGAAGCGCGGGAGGGATAAGGGCGAAACTGCCCAGCACATCAAGTATACCATCGCCACTAAGCGCAAGGTTCTGATCTGCCGTGCAGTTTTCTCGTCCCACTGCGTGCACCTATAGGACTTTCAGCGGTGACCCTATTATATTATTGGTGTAGGATGTTTCAATGCAGGACCCTTGAGTAGTTTTGTATGTATCTGACGCGTATATTGTGAGATACGACGCTTGTAGAAAGACGTTTTAGCCATTTTGGAGTATTCAAAAATGGTGTTTCTAATGTGCGTGATGTCTTTAAAGCACTCAACAGTCTTTAAGTGAAGTGTGTGTTCTTTACGAAGATCAGCACATCGTACACACGCTTAATAGTTTCGCAGAAAAACGAAGATTACTAACACTCTGTAACGCAGTTCAAGTTGCAGGTAAGCGGGAGCCTTAAGCCCTCTGTCGCACAAATAAACGTGTTAGGATATTACAGAAGCAAGTAATAAAGTACGAGCATATCACGGCCGTCTGTTGGCGAGGGACGAAGGTGAAATGTCCTCTCCAATAGCTGAAGTGTGTGTGACCACCCCCCCCCCAATAATTGCAGCATTTGCTTATGTGAAACAGAATATTCTTTTTCGATTTTTTAGGATACGATGAGCACACGGTTTCATTTGCATTCATCGGATATGTCCATAGATAATCAATACAGTGCTGCGCCATATCTCACGTCAAGTCTGTCCAATTAAGAGATGAAATATGTTTATGGAGGGAGGATGATATTTATGCCCCACCCTTACCCCATTGATAACATACACCTACCGACGGCAAAGTCTGTCGAACAGTGAAAAAACGGCACAGAATGTGTGAAGTGATCGTGATTGGTTTGAAAAGCTTTTGTGATGTTTGACACAATGGTTGCAAATGAATGTCGGCGAGACTCAAGGTAGTGTAGTAATTTTGGGTTGCACCTGGAAATAACCTGGCAAAGATTTAAATATTTATTTTAAGCAGGAAGGTCATTATTTATACGTATTTATAACTCCTTTAAAACGGCAAAGCTATTTTAGTCATGCCTAATAGGCAGTTTGTCATGCGCGAAAGCACGTTAGCTACTTAGACGCAGTTAGTCCATTGTTTAATAATTTATATTTGAGCAGATGTTTCTGACGTACTCAGCAAGACGAGAAAAAAGTTTCCCTACCATAGAAGTCATTGTCTCGGAACAAACGATCAAATGAGGTGTAGTTAGTACCTGCTTTGTATTCTCGCGCTGTAAGTAAACCGTCTTCCGCGCAGGAGTAATTGCATCTCGAGGGGGCGGTGCAGGGCAAATGGCTCCCGCCAGCGCTGCTCGTTGGATAATTACGTGCGCGCAGCCAAGGCCCCTGCAGATACACTCGAGACGGCACTTTTGGAAATTTTACGACAACAGCTGTGTTGTTGTGTGCATAAGTAATATCCCCGACATACATCTGCGAGCACTATTACGGTGGCGCTATCACTTCAGAAAGTGAAGCATTTATTCCAGTATGCACTCAACTTGCGGACAATTATTTTTTAATTCGCACAGTTAGGTTCATAGGCGCCGAGTTTAAGGCGACGAGTGAGATTGGGTTGTCATCTCCTCCCCCCCCTACTTTTTAGTTGATTATGAGTGACCAGTCACTAAATAAAATTATAACAAGTACGTATAACTACATCCACATTTTTTTTTTTTTTTTTCGCAAAAAGAGATTTCAGGACAAGTTGTACTCCAAAGTACTTAAGCTGATATCCAGTTTCGTGATTGGATTATTTGAATTGTTACGCGTCTTATATGTCTGGTCAGTGTTGACATAGGCAACAAGCACGACAGCATCAGAGGGAGGGAAGGAGCAGTAAAACTGTAAATCATCCGCATAATAGTGGTACTGAGAAAAATTGAACTGATTTAGGTAAGTCGATTATAAAGAGCGTAAAAAGAACAGGGCCGAGCACTGAACCTTGTGACACACCGCCACTAACTTTGTACCAATTAGATGTTATCTTTCCGGCTGTGACACTTTGACTCCTGCAGGAAAGGTACGAGACCTGAACCAATTTACAGCTTGTCTAGAGAAATTAAAACTACATTTTAGTTTGGTGAGTAAAGACATCGTGGTCAACGTCATCAACAGCTCTACTAAAATCAAAAATTGCTAGGAGAGTACCGTTTTTCGTATGGATGGGCAGTCGAATGTCATCAACAATATTTACAAGAGCAGTGCTGGTGCTATAATTAGCGTTGAAACATGACTGGTATTTATCAAGGAGATTAGTAGCATCAAGATAAGATCTCAGTCGATCTAGCATAATGAACGCAATTACTTTGGAGAGTACCGGCATTATTAGAATAGGGCGGTAATCAGCTTTTGTGGAAAACTTCGGCGTTTTGGGAATGGTATTTACGTACGCGTTTTTCCAGACGCTAGGGAATTGCGAATGTTTAAGTGAAAAACTAAAAATATCACGGAGGGTCAGCCTACAATGCAATTAATTTTGTGTTGACATGTCGTGTAAGGCATTGTAGGTGGGTCATCTTCAGGCGTATGATTAGGCAGATTTTAGTTTTTAAGTTGCATCCGAATTAGTCTCCACACGGCGAATTTAAATTACATCAATTATATTTGTAAAAAGTTAACACCAGATATCTATGCCGAAAAATTATTCCACGCCGAATTTTTCCGGTATATACTTGACAGCGCTGCAACCCGAAGATTTCCAGTTATTCTGAAGGAAAAATATTTATATACTGATTTTCAGAATTACAGAAATAAGGGGGAATTTTCATTCCAAGCCGGGACTTGAAAAGCGGTACTGGATACAGATGAGGTTTCGCGAAAAAATGCAGCATTTCGTAACTTAATCTTTATTTGAGCTTCTTGCTACGAAACAGTGGCGTGTGATGAAGTGTTGTAAGATAAGTTGGTGATTGCTCAGTGCTGTACATTCTCGGTGCACGCAGCAGGAGCCAGTAACCACCGTGCAGCCTTGGGAAACTGAATGCATTCCGACCACTAACGAGCGAGCAACAAGGGACCCATTACACACGTCCTGTGGCGTCAGCTACCGAGCTATGTTTTATTGGTGTAAATGTAAATTTACAAGCAAAAGGGTACAGCACACAGCTAATGCCAGTTTACCTTGCAACAGTTTACCACACGTCACGGCTACGAAATAAAGGAAAGTCCTCAAAAGTAACTTGCTTACTTCTTGTCAGGAAACGAAAAATCGGTTAACGATATAAATATACAATTAGAAAATAACTTTGAAACACACTTTAAATACTACAGCTTATTTGAATTGAGTCAGCACGTTCATGTAAATATCTACTTTTGTACGTAAAACTAAATTTATTCTGGTCTCCATACCTTAAAACTTGATGAATGTGTTCCTCCCTAACAGAAATTGTTAAATTCAACTGCGTAAAACGGAATTAAAATACTTTTGATAACCTATATAATAAGTTTTGGTTTACCTAAAATCGTATATACTTGTTTTAAATGCACAATTGTATTTTTTATAACTTCGTAAACATGACTCCCGACGCCACTCTTGCCATCTTTTCCTTTGGTCCTTTCAAGGAATATTAATAGGTTATGACATTCGTAGCTGATCGTGAATGTAAGGAGTATTCACTTCTGGGATGCAAATATACATTCCGAATATACTCCTCCGATAATTTTGTCAGCGTTGCCTTATTTTCAGAAACATGTTATACAAGCACTGAGACACTAATGATCGATAACAATAACCGTGTCACGCCAACCACAAAATCAGAGGCAGTGACGACTGAGCTTGAATATCCACAGACGTGTAAGTATTTTGTTGTATCTGTTTTAAGTGTTCCGAGCCAGGCGGCGCAGTGGCGAACAGCCGGGATCGCATCCGGTAGGAGCCGGGGTTCGAATCCCGGGCCGTCCGTCCCGATGTCGGTTCTCCGTCGTGTTATTAGTCACCAAGCTATAATGCCGGAATGGATCACCCTGCGAACGTTACATCGCCACGCACGTTCTAGCACCTCACATGCCAGCCTTATTTCAAAGATGTATTAGCGTCAAATAATTGGGATCGCAAGTACGAGGAGTCGAACACGGATCGTCTGGCAAAATAACAATAACAGTGTTTGCCACGTTGATACCTGCCCAATGCTATGGTTTATAAGTAGGTATTGATTCTGCTCTCGGCGTAAGGCGCCAGCAATGGATGCTAGCCCTCAGTGTTAGGGAGTAGGAAAATGTTGAAGTTACTATCCCTAGGTCCAATTTACCAAATAAATTCACATTCTTTGCGAGTTAACATATGACAGTTTTATTTTTGCTTAATGGGTTAACTTCTACATGAACACACAGACCACTCTACCCTCCCCCTAACTACGTAGGCTACATAAGGCTTGACGCGGAGATTTGCGCCGTGGGGAGCAAGGTTCGTTGCACTTCCTGTATGTTTCTACTTAGCTTGTCTCGAGGTGAAGGTTGATCTCCCAGCCGGCGTCCTCGGGACTGCTCCTTCCCTCTGTGGATGGGCTGCGACACCTGGCTGCGTCAGTTCCTCGCTGACGGTGTGGGCATCTCGACGCCTGGTCTCGAACTCCTCCTCCCGGCTCCACTCCGCACTGCTCGTTTGACTACGGCCGACTGCCGTTGGCGTCTCGACGCCTTCTCTCGGACTCGTCCCGGTTCCACTCCGCACTCCGCGCTTCCCGTTGGCCCTCTGCCTCGTTCCTTCCTCTCTCTTGTGGTTTTGTATGCTCGTTCACCATATTAAACATGCATCCCCTCTGCACGTGGCCGGGTGGACCGCCGTGTCCCCTGGGTCGTAAAACACGTGTTCGGCGCTCCGGCGCACGTGGGTCCAGCGTTGTCCCTCGCTTCTGGCACCGACGTTTATTGTCCCGCTCCGTACGTGCTGGGATCCTTGGTGGTTCCTTGGTTGGCGCACATGTTTCTTCCGCTGCCTCCGGATATCGCGTCGCTATTATTCTTTCCCGCTCGCCAAAATCTCTCATCATTTATTGCAGTAGCTGGCTCGGGGGAGACGCCACTGCTGGCGTGAGCTTGCGTCCCCTTTGCAGCTGCGACACACAGCTGCTATGCCACGTGTTCATTCCGCATCGGGATCCTGGCGTCATTCTTTAAGCATGCTCGCCCAACCCATAATATTTATTGCGGTAGCCCGCCTGCGAGTTTCGCCAGAGTGTGCCTTCTGAAGAACAAATATCTTTCAGACGCGGGATGCGTGAACATCACAATGAGGCAATCGATTTAGGTTACAGACGCATGGTTATCCTCGTAGTTGTTTGCTGGAACGGACAAAATAACACCAAAGTTCAATAAAATTCGGTGTGGAGATCAAGATGCATTGCAGGTTAATAGAATACAACAATCATTTCCAGTTTTTATATCATGTGCTAGGACGATATTTGTACAAAAGTCACTCTTAATTAATTTCTCTTTGTTTACAGTTGAATGGAACATTCATGTACATATAAAATTACAACAGTAAAATTCAACGCAAATGCAGACTATGGTATTCATAAAAAGTATTTAAAAGTACCAGGTTATGTTCCTGAGCTGTCTTTGCTATAGAGCATCCCACTATTAGATTGCAGTACAGAGTGGATGGATCGCACTGTTTCCACATTACTTCAGCTCTGCAATGTAATTGGCAGGCTGAGTAACAAATGGGTGGCGAAGGAAATGGTCTGATGAAGAGAATTTTATCTGTTTACGTCAGTGACACCTCGTAAGAGAATAATGCAATCCTGCAGCGAAACTGAAACCTGTGAGAAACCCTATCTGGTTGTGATTGCAAGGCGCGCAAGCAATGAAAATGGCATATTTCGAGGCTGCAAAAAGATAACTTATCAGGCAACAGTGCAAGCAGGAACAAGGACAGCGTTAACGACAGAAATCGTGTATTGGAAAGAGAGAGTGAATGTCCATTACACCGCACACTACAATCTAAGATTGAGACGCTCTACATATAAAAGTGTCTAAGAAGGCCGCAATAAGGCTTTGAAAATGCCATCAGAAATATAAATCGTAGCTCTGCAACAAGGAGGTTATCTTTATATGTCAGGAACGAGAGTGGGCAGGCTGTGAGGGAAACGCAAATTTTCGTATCTTACTTAAAGAAAAAAACAAACAAACAAACGACTGCAATAATAAGTTACATAGAGAACCTTTTTGGAACAATCTCGCAACACAAACAAGCAACCTAAAACTAATTTTCCACCCAGATTTAGTAAACACGTTCCACTGCAGAATAGAGGGGGGAGGGAAGAGACCCAATTACGCCACTCCCCCCACCCGAGTTTTGTGAAAACATTACTCTGGTTAAACCAGCGCCAAATGAAAGAAAGATGTCCTGCCCCTTCTACTAGTATCTTCTCCACCCACTAATAAAGAGCACGGTCCCCATCTCTCTGTCTCCTGTAGCATTTTCTGATAATGCATGTAACAATTTTTAATTCTTTTCTGTCGAAAGGACTTCTACGATGTATATCCAAGTTTTTCCCTTTCTCTTCTTAGTATAGTAGTTTAGCAATAAGTACACCTAGGGAGGTTTTCATGGTCGAATTGTGGCTACGGCAACCCAATCCCTCGCTGCCGCGATGCATATCTCCTTGCATGATTTCCTTCCCTTGTAGGCGTATGGGGCTTAGCCCTGAGAAGCATTTAACTCCCGTCCCTACCGCAGGCTCACTCACAACACTTTGTTTTAAAGTAGGTTAAAAAAAAGTAAACGCGTTGAAATACCTGCCGAAAGTAGATAATGTAGACAACATTTTGTCTTAATGCTTATGGGACTAGGCAATTGACGGCTCTTTACGGTAAAGTAAGCACTTTTGAAATAAACTTTTAGAGAAAAGAAATTACTACCCACAACTATATATATCATTATTTACATATAACATTATTCACTGGTATGCAGGCCAGGCTACCTATTAAGTCGGCAGAGAATTAATAAAAAAAGTGGTTCCAATTCTTGCCGTATTGAGAGAGTAACATAAAACATTTAATAAATTAATAAATGTATGGCTACTGAAGTCAGGTGCTTTATGTTATATAATATAAGGGCACGGATTTGCTCATCGTAAAACATTTAATTCATAAAAAATCCACGATTTTATTTGGATGACGTATGGATAAAGTGAGATGCTAATCTTCCATATAGCGGAGTGATACAAAACTAGAAGAAAAAACATCCTAACCAGGGCTTCCAAAACTGCTCAATTAACCGTGAATAGCATATACATTTAATTCACAACCGTATTAAACTAGAGATAATGAAATCATATAATTGTAAGTCCATTAAAAATGGTAATTTACAGAATGATAAGCTCGTACACAGGACTAGCTCGGGACGATGTATGTTGAAAAAGTATCGATATATCGAAATTACGATATTATATCAAGATATCACGATACAAATTGTAGATATATTTCAACGCTATTTTCTATCGAAATTGGTATATTTTACAAGATATTTGAAATAATATTTTTTAAATGCTCTTTTAGTAAGCTATATTGTGAATACAAAAATTTAATTTAAAAACTGTTATGTTAACTTTGGTAACGTGCATCAAAAATAGGAATCACATCTCTCTGAAATGCCCCGTGTCTTCTATATGTAATATTCCAAAAAATTTTACATTTGCCAACTCATTTAATGCACACAACAACGCATTTCCATGTACCAAAAATAAATATTTTTTTCCGATATATTATTTTGTAAAATTGTACTTTTATAAATAACTAATATAATAATATCGATATTTTTGTCCGATGTCAACATTGCTACTGTGGACGCAATTCAAGTGTCGTAGCCGTATTCACGTGGCTTTTCAAAACGGTATTCAGGTCCCCTACGTGACCACAAACTTCCCCACACTTGTTATCGACAGGCTACAAAGCTTACGAGACGTGGAGAGTACGATCCGCTCTCGCTCTCTCCCAGTCCCA
>NQII01004863.1:114174-188078 GCA_002778355.1 Clitarchus hookeri
TTCTCACGTGCCGACCCGCCATTTATGACATTCCGAGCGTCTCCACGCCGACACCGGAGATTATAGGTCACGGCAGGAGCGAGGGAGAAAGAGAGAGAAGTGAAAGTGAGGATAAGAATCTTCAGACCTACACGAAGCGTTCTTCACCGCTGTAACCTGAAAATTATTGTTCCTGCTACAATTAGGATATTCATGCTGCATCAGCCTATTCTTTCAAACGTAAAAAAGAACGAGCAATTTGCCACAGTTAACTCGTCAAACACTCCAAAATTCTAAGAATATGGAAAAGGTGGTGGAAAATTTACGGAGATGTTTGATGAATTCACGGAAGGTTTTGTAGAATGTACGGAATGTCGTTTTTGAAGGTATCTGGATAATTCTTTTACCGTTTCTTTTTCGTAATTTGGCAGAAATTTTGCTTTAACACTGCACTGACACTAGTTTCTGCTGATAATTTTAAGCCAGTTCACATAAGGCTATTATTGTCTCTACACTAATATATCCATGCTTCTAAAAATATTATAACGTCACGTGATATAAATACGGACTTTACTCATAAACCCAGCAAGACTATTTTAATTTTATAATTATGTCCGTCTTAGTTTTACTGTGTAAACTTAAGGCGCACATCTTCTCTTTCATTTAACAATATATATTTTGTTTTATCAGGAATACTATACATTTTATTGATTTGAAACGAGCAAAAATTNCTCTTTCATTTAACAATATATATTTTGTTTTATCAGGAATACTATACATTTTATTGATTTGAAACGAGCAAAAATTAACTGTTATAAATCCTGGAAGTAAGTTGATAGTACTTAATAAGATACACTTAAGTATATATAATGGTACTACATGCCTAAGGGGCGTATCTGGGTTCGTGGGGGATGGTGGGCTTTATAAAAATAGTAAATTTTATTTTACNGTACTACATGCCTAAGGGGCGTATCTGGGTTCGTGGGGGATGGTGGGCTTTATAAAAATAGTAAATTTTATTTTACTTCATTCACACAGATATTATATACAGCATTTAAATATCTGTCTCCACTACTACTCTTTTTATTTCTCAGTGAGCGCAATATTTAATGTCTATTTCAATCCTAATTAGCTTCCTTCTTAATATCTCTGTTTGGCTACAGTCAATTACCTCACACTCATCATTAACACATGTTTAGCCAATCTGTTACCGTCATTTTAAACGTCTTTCACTCACGCATCCAGTCCAACAGTCCAGCCTCCCAGTTGCACGGTTCATTGCACCGATGCTCGCAGCCACAGATTTTCCTCCCGCTGGTCACTTCCAGCACCACTAATTGCTCTTCTCGCTCGTCGTCTTTCACTCTCTGCCGCACAGTTGCCCAAACTCCCGACTCTCAAGAACTCTCCACTCTACTCATCTCCACTCATCCACGCATCCACTCCTGGGAGCATACTCCAAGTTTCGTCGGTAACTGTCGACATCGTCTCAAACCTACTGTCTCGCAGCCGACGAAAATAATCGGCTGCTTTAAGATGTCATTCAGAGCTGTTCGTCGGTTAGCACGGGGGTACATTCGGGCATCTTCGGCTAACCGATTTTGCCTACTCCAAGCTAGACGACCGTTAGTGTCTGCGCACGGTCGATAACATACCGACAAAATATTATCAGAATTACTGGTTTCAAAATTGCACAAATCTGTTGAAAAAACATAACTTAAAGACACGAATAGTAAGGCGTTAAATTTTTTGAGCTCGTGAAAAATAGTATATGATTACAAGCATGTGTTTTATAATATAATAATAATATACAGCTTTCTTTGATTTTGTACGGAGTGTGAGAAACTGTGGGTGGTGGTCTTGTTGAACTGTATTTTTTTTCCTTCGTGAGATATAGATATTTACGTGTTATGGGCGTGGCCCGGGTGTTTTTCAAACTATTAGTGTTTGTGGAAAAGAAAATATTTCTCCAATGCTAAATTNTGTTATGGGCGTGGCCCGGGTGTTTTTCAAACTATTAGTGTTTGTGGAAAAGAAAATATTTCTCCAATGCTAAATAAAGGAATGTTACCAGCTTTTGATTATAGATTTCACGTGAAATTGTTCGGAATAACAAAGAAATGTACACATCTTAAATGGATCATATTAATATTCCTAACCTTGGTGTCCGCTGAAGTGTACCGTAGAGCAATGGAAGGTGATACTTTTGAATAAATATAAAATAACCAACATTGACTAAGCGACTGGCGTCCTAATTTTTTTCTTTCGTTGTTAAATTATAAAAGTATTGCTAACCTCTTACCCCACAGGTATTGAATTTGGATTGAATTAAATAACCTTCCGTCCCTTTTTACCACATGTGAAGCCTATGATTTTTAAAACGCCGACAACATTCCAGCGCAAAAAATGTTTAATTTTTACAGTGAGGGCATATTTAGGTACGTAGATTTTGACTGTCTTTGTGTTATTGAATTTGGTTCAAAGTTAGTTTTAAAATTATAAAATGACGCGTAATTTATTAGTCTCATCTTTCTGGAATCAACGCACGGAGTTGTCACTTTGTTGCAGAATATATTGGTAATGTTTTAAGCTAATCACGAACCGTTTTAGTTAAAGTACATAAGGGCTATCTACAAAATGTTATTAATTAATTTTGAAATTAACTGAGCCACCCCAAAACATTACAAACTAAAACATATTGGAATATAAAATTAAATTTATATTGCAATTAGATTAGGTCAGCTTACTAAGTGTAAGTGGGCTTAGGTGAATCTTACAACCATACTAAATTTGACAAAATATATTTACGAAATAACAAGGAAACACACACACATACACACACGCATATATAAATATATATATATATATATATATATATATATATTCAACTCGTTTTATTATTTATACTCCATTATTGAAACAACAGTAACAATCAAAACAAAACATTGGACTTTCACACAAACAATTATCAACTAACCTAACTAAAATAAATGCAATATATATCAAACTACAATTAAGCCACCTACACATATCCAATACTGTTCATCTTTTGGGACGGCTAATAAATCCAGATAACATGTGAGATGGCCATTCCTCGAAAACCGAATCACTATCGAAATCGAGGGCTCTTTCAGACACAATATCACCTAGACTGTCAGCAGCGCATGGGGATGCCAAAGGGCAATTTATCCCAGAAGGTTCAGCCTCATTAAACACAGAATATACATGCTCCTCAAATAATTATGATATACTAACAGACGAATTTGAACTGTCTGACGAAATACTAATGACTTCTGGTTCGTCCAACCTCTCACTCTTTATAGCTGACCTTCTTTCGCGATATATCACGAAGGAGGACTTCGACGATCTTCACGATGTAAGTGTTTCAGACTTAAATTTTAATTATCAGCTTCATCCCTGGCTAATAAGGACAAGACGTTTCAATTTGCTTGATCCTTTTGTAGCAAGGCATAAGCAGTATAATAAATGTATATACGATGCATACTACGAATATGTCCGCTCTCAGAAAGAAGGCTCTTTAAGTCTAATTGATACCACGTTCATGTGTTAGTATGATAATTATGTTGAGTGGNAATATACATGCTCCTCAAATAATTATGATATACTAACAGACGAATTTGAACTGTCTGACGAAATACTAATGACTTCTGGTTCGTCCAACCTCTCACTCTTTATAGCTGACCTTCTTTCGCGATATATCACGAAGGAGGACTTCGACGATCTTCACAATGTAAGTGTTTCAGACTTAAATTTTAATTATGTCGAAGTAGGGACCGATTATTCCTGTTCTGCAAAGTTAAACGTTGATCCTTTTGTAGCAAGGCATAAGCAGTATAATAAATGTATATACGATGCATACTACGAATATGCCCGCTCTCAGAAAGAAGGCTCTTTAAGTCTAATTGATACCACGTTCATGTGTTAGTATGATAATTATGTTGAGTGGNCCGCTCTCAGAAAGAAGGCTCTTTAAGTCTAATTGATACCACGTTCATGTGTTAGTATGATAATTATGTTGAGTGGTATAATTATTGGTTCCGAACATGACACCTTCACAAGGAAAAGCAGTTATACTTGTGGGGCTTCTCTAGCGCGGGAAAGACCACTTGATGTAATAGAAAACTGCGTGGAGAGCGAATAATTTATCCAGATGTTGGAAAATTCGCGTTTCAATATTTGGACGATGGGTTTCATGATGTGACAGTATTTGAAGAAGACAAGCATGACTATCATTGTTATAGTTGCATTAAGCGGCTTTGTGAAGGGATGTATGTAAGGCTGCCAGTAAAAGATGGTCTCGGTAAAGTGATATGTTGGAAAAAACCTATATGGTTTGTATCCAATGACCCTCTACGTAATAGAGATTGGTTTTTAAATCGTGTTACCGTAGTTGAGGCGACACGACCTTTTTGTGAGTTCGAAAAAATGCCAGTAATAAAGGCTAGCAATGAAGGGNCGACACGACCTTTTTGTGAGTTCGAAAAAATGCCAGTAATAAAGGCTAGCAATGAAGGGCTAAAATACAAATGAAAACAGATTATAAGCTTGCTCTTTTAAAAAGAATGTTGTAACCACATATGATCAAATAATTGTATTTCGCATATTTTAACGAAGTAAAAAATAAGCGGCGGGGAGTTACGAAGCACGTGACTTAACCACTCGCCCCCCGAACACATGCACGGTTCTTTAAGAACGAATAAATAATTATCTGTGCCGGTATGCTAAGAGAGCAGTAGTTTATTGGATACATATTAACAACTGAGTATTCGTACATTAACGTGCTTGTAGTAACATCCACTCATAAAATATTCTGTATTAAGTTGTGAGCCTTGTTTAAGGACGGACGTGTGTGACGCACGTTTGTAATAATCATAACCAAGTTTTTCGAGCTTATTCTTATATTTAATGTATACGTAATAAAATTACAACTCCACACGAAATAAACACGTGCGTGCAGCACTTTATACCACGCAATATTTATGTCCGTGCCATAATAATACACGGCCACGTTTAATACCGACGCCCGCCATTACGGCATATCCACGAAATTCTAGCCTGCCGACTGCTTGTTAGCAGCCGATACGTTCCGACTCCCCCCGTGACGTCACTCGACCTTCGTTTCAAGCTTGTAATACAGAGTAGTGGCATGGAGCCGGTAGTTGTAAAGAATCAATTTTTTTCGTCGGGAGAAGATACTTAGTAAACCCCCTGGCCCGACGTGCTTTTACGTCAGTCTCCCTGACCATCTGGAAGAGTCAAGGTACCCCGAGCCACGCTGAGAGAAACAAGGTCAGTATATCTGAGCATTCATTAGATAAACGCAGACATTCAATACAGCCAAGGCCAGGAGCGCGCGAGATAGTAGCGTTATCGCAGCGCCACTCGCGGCTTCAAGCCTGTGGAAGCTGGTCTTTATCTTCGCCGCCCGCTTTTGGGTTACATGCGTGACCTTCACACATCTCCGCTCTCACGAGAGATGCCGAAGCAACGAGCGCGTAACAGTAATACATTGAAAGAGAAAATACTTACCATGTACGTACAATATAATTAGCTGAAGAAATTTCTAGTCTTGATGACTTGGGTATGTTGAGACTAGTTTTCTGACAAGAACTTTTAACACGAACTCATGATATCGCATTTATGACGGCATCTGACAAACTTGCCGTGTTAAGTTTAACATGAGCCGCAGGTATTCACCATCGACAGAAAGGATAAATTAAGCATGTCTTTCTAATATTCTTCAAACAACCATGTATGAACATGGTTTTTTTTGCTAAGATTTTACGAGAAGCTCGGTTCCAAAACTATTCAGTTTAAGGTCATAAGTCCAGCAATACTCTCCGTTAAGTCCTTCATGCTCACTACATTAATTTTAAAACAGCGCAGTATCTCCGCAGATTTTAAAAAAACCTTGCTGATACTACTGATATAGCTATCAAGAGAAGTTAGACGAATAGTAAAGCGGTTTAGTAATTACTGAAAACACATACAGATAACCTCCATTAATTTGCAAGGGCAGCGTTGGTTGAGTGGCTAGATCTCTAGCCTCCCAGAAAGGCGAATAGAGTTCAATCCCCTGCCGGGTCACTCCCGTATTTTTGCAAGTGGGAATCGTGCCGGACGATGCCGCTGGTCTGCAGGTTTTTTTCGGGGATCTCCCGTTTCCCCCGCCCTTGCAATCTGGCGCTGCTCCATTCTCAGATCATTTCATACTCATCAGCTCTCAAGACCTCGTTGTTAAGAGCCGTACAAATCTCTCAACTCAATTTATTCTTTTGCAAAAGAAGGAAGGGTGATGTCTCCCGAGGGTACGATTCCATTATATTGGGCATGTGTTGCAATATGTTTGAAACTCTCTTTTGAAAGGAAACAGTACAACGCACAGTATTTTATTACAAGAGAAAAGATTTCAGAGGATTCGGTATTGTAACCATCAGAGCATATTACGTACTGTATAATTTATTTTAGATCCAGTCAGCATAGATTTAGACCGCTAATTTGAAATAATGATAATTCAGTACGTGAGGATCTTTCATTGCCGATTTAGTTGAACTTAGTCACAGACATCCCGGCAATGAAATTGTAGGTCAATCATTTTAAGTACTATTACGCACATTATAAAAAAAATTCTGGTAAACTTCCTAAACTCTAATGGAAGCTTGAACCTATATATTGTATGGGAATAGAAGCACATTTCAGGCAGCAAATATAGGAATGTGTTGCATTGCTGCTATACAAATTTTGAAACTTCCCTACCCATTTGACTCTTTCCTGAGCAAATGCAGAAACGCTACCATGGATGCATGGGAAAAAACTTCACTATCCGCACTTTTTCACTTTACGCGTTCACAAATATGGTCATTTTGCGAATAATTTCTTAGAGTGTTAGCAGTACGACAAAAATACTGCGCGCTTATTCTGTGACCCCCGTTTAAAGGTGAAAAGACACTATCTGTTTTAGTGCTCTTATATTATGTACCTCACAATCCACATTATCTATGGGCATACAACAAATTTAATCAGAATGATATCGGCACAAAGACGTGTCACGATGAATCCAAAAAAGTACGGTTTTCGTGGTGTCTATCCATTGACTGTCAGATAATGCGTGCCAGTAACTCCAATTCTGCATACTAAGAGAATATCAAAAAGCCATAAATCTGCGAAATAGAGATGCTTGATACAGTGTCAAGCTCTCTATAACCCACCGTATTAAATTCTGCTATTGTTTGTTTCAATTTGAATTTACAACGGATATGTGAAATGTTGGTATAACCTTAAATTTCTTAATATTTTTTTAAATAAAGCGTGGCTAAGTGAACGTAGTAAGCACTTAGTTAATCTCCTGGTTAAAACAACTAGCCTAAGCTTCAAAACGGAATGAGTATTACTGCATACCATTTTTCCAAACTCAGTATTGGGGCCAGGCAATAGTTATTANGTTTGTTTCAATTTGAATTTACAACGGATATGTGAAATGTTGGTATAACCTTAAATTTCTTAATATTTTTTTAAAATAAAGCGTGGCTAAGTGAACGTAGTAAGCACTTAGTTAATCTCCTGGTTAAAACAACTAGTGTAAGCTTCAAAACGGAATGAGTATTACTGCATACCATTTTTCCAAACTCAGTATTGGGGCCAGGCAATAGTTATTANTAAGCTTCAAAACGGAATGAGTATTACTGCATACCATTTTTCCAAACTCAGTATTGGGGCCAGGCAATAGTTATTATAGAACTTTATTTGCGCTTGAATTCAGCATTGACTTTATTTAAATTAAAATTTTTATCGTATTTATGATTTTTGTGCCAAGAATGAACTGCTTCAATTACTGTACGTGTCCTTGAAAAACACCACAAAAGAGCGGAGGAATGTGCTTTAGGTTGACATTTCGTTCTAATTTGAGAAAGATCAGATACTTGTCGCTCAAACTACATGAAACGGGAAAAGGTTTCTTGGAATATTTTGCTTGTTGTATTAGTAATTCCAAAACTCTTTCCTACTCTAGCTCTCATTATAGTCTACGCAGATCTTACCAACAAATTATTAAAAGTTTCATATCGTTTCGCTAAAATATTTATGGTAAGAGAAAAATATGAAATCCAGAGCACATTAAAACGTCTCAATAGTACAAAAGCATTTTATAAACGGAGCACGTGAAGCCATTTCGTTTGAACCTTTGGCACGCAAAGTTAGGGATATCTGGTAAGGAGTATTCAACTCTTAGCAGCTTTGTTGATCTGTAGAATGTCGGAGTACGATAAAGAGGCGCTTAGCATGGAAGAGAAAGTATTTCTGTAAACAAATAANTGTTGATCTGTAGAATGTCGGAGTACGATAAAGAGGCGCTTAGCATGGAAGAGAAAGTATTTCTGTAAACAAATATTCTTATCGAGAAGCATTTAGTATGAAGACAAAAATATCAAAATATTCCTTGAGTGGTTTTTTTATATTCTNAAATATTCTTATCGAGAAGCATTTAGTATGAAGACAAAAATATCAAAATATTCCTTGAGTGGTTTTTTTATATTCTTTGTATAGTGTATGTTAGCCGGTTTTGGGACATGCATCATGCATCAGAGTTCGGAGTTGTCCGCCATGTTGGTCGGCGGCCTGAGACAGCCATGTTATCGACAAAATTGCCTGTTTCACTCCTAAAACCACTACCGAAATTAATAATTTTCCTCAAAAAAATTTTTTTTATTAAAAAATTGAAAAATGAGGAAAGCAGATTTGAAACTCATTGAAGCAATAGCCGAAAAATCCTAAGTCGAGCAATAGGATTAGAGGATCATAGCAGAATGAGCAACTTAATCCTCAGAGCAGGAGAGGATGATTCGAGACTCCGAGTCAGGTCCAGCGGACCGGGGAGGATCAGCGGGCCTGACCCCCTACGTCGGCCATGATCCTGAACTTACCACATCCGCACCACACTTCCTCCATCTCTCCCCATTACCACACTGTCCCTATCTCCCCCTCACCTTCCTCGTCATCCATCGCCCCCTCACCACCTTCAGCACTTCGCCGCCCTCACCCGACCTCACCCACTCTCATCCAGCCATGGCCCTCAAAATTCTAAAAATCGAGGAACATATAACATTAACTGACACTCACCCCTCCATCCCCACCCTGCTCTTCCTTAATTTATCATTGGCCTTACATAAAATAAATTATCGCTACACCCATACCAATCAATGGTATATGCCCATTGGCCACAAAATTACGATTTAATACACATGTTTCCAGTATTGGGCACTATATATTGTGCTAGTTATTACTTTTTTTTTTAGCATAATACCACCAGAGAGATCCCCTGTCGTCCATTTGCAAACTTTTTTTTGTCAAAATACACTATTCTAAACCCGGAGTATAATTAACCTCTGCTATTTTTTTTAGGTCAATCTTTAAAAAAATAAATACAACGCAATATATTAAACATATATTTTTTATTTACAAAATTGTACATACATACAAACAGTTCCTTGCGATGATTTTCGAAGGCAAGACGAGAACTTCACATTATTTTGTTAGTGGATGGCTAACATTTGTACTTAGCTGTAAATGGTCAAGCGAAACGACTGTCCAACCTGAAACCTTCGTCACCATTTCTTCTTCCTCGCGACAAATCTTTTGTATATTATTGTCTACACTCTTTTCGATGTCATATACATTATAGCTTGGTACATTGCGGGTCTCGAATGCTCTTCGACAATGTTCTTCCTGGTAGGGTTCTGGTTTCGAGTATTTACATTCTATCCATATATTATATTTTAGAGACCCGTAGTTTTTCAACTCTTTTGTAAGTTGGTTTATTAAACTATTTTGAATCGCTGACAGAAACGTGCAAATGTCTTTCGGCCTACCCAGCAAACTATTTTTGACAAAGTTTTCAGACTGCCACGGAAAACAGATTCCTTCAACACGAATCCATTAGCATTGGGTTTGCCTAGAACATGGACAAATTTTCGAGCCGCAGGTTCACACTGTTTGACATGCTCGCGGTATGCCTTACGACACTTTCTTCCTCATAGTTCGTTGTATTATATAATCCACACTTATGAAAGACAAAAGTCAAATAAGCCCATCCTGTCCTCTTCATGCATTTACCACTCTTCTCGTGCCTACGCGCATTGCTTCTTTTACTGTACGTCTCACCACAGTAGCGACACGATCGACCCGATATCGTCAGCGAATTGTCCATACTGTCCACATGCATATATTCACTTACCGATGGTAGCACCATTGCATCATCGCTTACTGTACTAGGTAGCGGTGGAATGTTTACATCATCATTGCACACAGCAGCAAATACTTGTAAGTCCATCACAGATTTGTGGCGACGACAAAACATATTTTTGTTTTGCTGGTAGAGGAACAAGTTCTTTACATATTTTCGAACGTCTGTACAGATTGTCAGTACGAAGAAACAGACGCAGACACTTTTGACACCTATATGCCATGAGGGACGAGTTCATGTTACATTGAAGCATTTTGTGTCGTCTAACATTGCTGCTATTCGCAAAGGCTTCATAACAGTACATGCATCGAAGTCTTGACACTGTTGGCTTGGGTCGCGATGGCGATGGAGCTACTATAGGTGGCCCACCCGAAGAGGTCGATGAAGATGCTACTGTAGGCAAGCCACTCGAAGAAGTTGACGACAGTGCTGGTACCACACACGAAGAAGTCGATGGTACTGCTGGTATTACACACGAAGAAGTAGATAGCTTCGCCAGTACCATGTCCGAAGAAATCGATGGCACAGCCACAGATTCTGTTAGCTCTGGAATGTCCAAAGACATCACGGCTGTAAAATATGTCGTCTACTATACAAGTTAGCAGAGATGATCCCCACCTCTTCTCTTTCGTTGACAGAATGAAAATCCCCACAAGGTGAACTCTCCTTTCTTCACACCCATCACCTTCGTATCTTCCCCACTCCAACCAAAACTTGTTTTCTTCCGCCCACAACTCCCCCCAACTGCTCTCAACACCAACTGCTCCCAACACACAAAATCTCACCCCGTACCCACTTCCTCCATCTTCCCTCCCTTCCTAGCCACAAACATCTTACTCGCTGTTTCAAACTGATGGCATGTATGTTTAGATTCCCAGGTCAATCCGTACGAACCCCTGAAGGTTTTTCGCCCTACATCAGTTTTACTTCAATACATAAAAAGGTTATGTAGCATAAGAAGTATGTGGATTTTTAAAGGGTTCTTTAAGAAAAAATGATATAATAACTAGTTAGGGTAGAAAACAACATTTAGATGGTTTTATACACAAAATCTATTTTACATATAAATACATAAACACCATAACGCACAAAAGAAAATATTCAGTCTCAGTTCATGGTTTTCGAAAGAAAAAAATGGTTCTTTGGAACCGATGTTGGGGTGACTTCTTGTCTAGTTGTAGGCAGCAGATTCATGGCCCAAGGATGAGACACATCATTTGGGGAGCAGCTGTGCGTTCCTCTACATGCGTCTCCAGTCAGTTTATGACCTGCCGTAGACATGCTGATGGAGGTTGAACAGTTTTTGCAGCTTGCAGAGTGAAGGAGAGCCATACTAGAACTGCACGTGATTGATTTCAACTTCGTTTTTGTACAAGTTGCTCAGACATCTTTTCTGCTCGGACCCACTACGTAAACTGGTCCTTGCAGATACTGCATCAGCAAGTCGTGCAGTAAATTTCCCACTTGGTGGTACGGAATCATACCGTCGTCCCACTCCAGTCTGTGGTGGTAGTTGGTCAGCCAGTCTTTCGTCTTCTTGATTTACTTGTTTAACAATTTCCACGAATAAGGGGGCATAAGGAGTGTGTGCCCGTATTGCCATCGTCGTTGTAGGACCCAGCGATCTCCTTGAGCATGTAGCCACTCTAACTCTGGAATCCCTGCAGATTACAGCACATCCTGCTGCTGTCTATACTTGAAGATGACTAAACAGATATCGCATACGGCCCATCGTATTTATACCCTCTGAGGCATTCACGAAAGTATCTTGACGACTTTGTGTGGACAATTGTATGATGCGAGTAGGTCATGAAGTATCAGTCAGAGAATGGTCTTCAATTCGAGAGCGTGTATCTGTACTCTAAATCCCTTCAGTAACAGAAATTCCGGCATCTAGCACGAGCACTGCAGGCCATGGATGGTGTGTAATATTGCCTTTGCAGTGATATCGAGGCCATCGTGCCACCGAGCGAAGAATTGTCAAAATCAGTGCTTATTTTCGACGATGTGATATGTGAGAAACAGACTTGCATCCAGGAGTACTTTTGCATGGGACGACATGCGAACGTGGACTATGTGTACCTCGACCAGACTTATTCGCACATACCCAAACAACTGCTTCGCGATAATGCTAATGTGTTGATGCTGTTTCGCATGGACAATATGAACTTGCAATATGTTTACAATGACCACAGCAATATGGACATTACATTTTAGGCTTTAAAGAGTCTGTGTTCTTTATGCTGGAATGACAAGTATGGATTTTGGTGATCGTAAAAGATTGGCTTCTATGTAATGGCAGGTACCTACGTGAATTCGTTCAATTCATCGACGACCGTCAAGAATGAGTTACAGCATATTGAACTTCGGGCAGAGTAGCCTCAAGCTGCAGCTTGACAAAGACGAAGATAGAGATTGTATTGTACCAAGGAACGATGGAACTTACTATGTGGGTAGAAGAATAATTCGAAATGTTGGCGAACGATTCAAAGATGATGCTATTAAACATTTCATCCTCAAACTGACAATGGCTTCATCTCGAAATTATGCAATATTTTGGCTGGCCAGTGCAAATTCTTTCACACTTACTTGTCCTAGCTCGGGGCGAAGATGGATCGTGTGAAGACCGAGGTCGTTTTCTATTTGATGGCAATGGACGAGCACGCAATGAGTGTTCAAAGGCAAATTACCGACAGACTAAATGTGGCATTGGCACAAAATGATGATAATCTTAAAGTGCTGAAAGATTATATAGAGTGTACATTTGCTTCCTCGATTACCCACCTCGCCACGAAAACAGATATTCAAAACCATTGAAATGACATATTGGATATCTGCAGCGAATGCCTAGAAGGGATCGAAAATAGTTTGTTGGAGACTCACGACTAAACCTATAAAAGAGATCAAGAGTAACCATTTTTATTCAGTACGATGTCGGACATTGTTAGCGATATGCATCGATTGGTAAAGTTGGTTTGGTTGAAGTATTTGCTCACCAAGAGAGCTAGACTTTCGCGGGACCTTATAAATGAAGAAATCTTTAAGCTCATTACTCACAGTATTGATGTATACTCGGGGAGAGCAATGGAGCGCGTGTAGTCGTGATGAACGAAGTTGACGATACTGCTGAGCCTACGACGAAAGGAAACATGATGGTGTATAAACAGATTGGGATGAAGTATCGAATGTGGATTTGACACAGAAGATAAAGTTATGGAACAAAGACCTGAAATCTAATGCTCTGGCTCGATTGTACCTGCGATCGTACACATCTCGAAATAGTGATACTAAGTAAGATGTATACAGGTAAAATGATAAATGGTACCTCAGTGAGGCTGAAATAAATTTTCTACCAGGTGGTATAATCCAAGTCGGTGATTACAAGACACTTGGAACACCAGATTTTTATGAACTTCTATTTAGCAAGTGGACCAGGGAGTTTGCAGAATCTGATCTGCTGGAATACAAGATGTTGCTCGTACTCACAAACGTGATTTACCAAGATAACAATCTTAGACCGGTGCTTATGACGAAGAAGATCATGAAAACATCGACATTCTCGCAGACCTCTTCAGTGGCCTAGTACTAAAAATAGTGACGGACTGAAGAAGATAGATGGTGAAAAGAACACAAACTACCTGTTTTGGGACGACCCGAATGAACTGGTGGATAGACTACGACTACTGGTGATTCGCAAAGGGTTGGAAATTACTCGGACACCAACGAGATAATATCCATCGTCAAAGAACTAAGGAGGGGGGCTACATACGATGAGTTGTATGGGAATCGCACACGAACTGCATGAGGCTTCCAGGCGCAACTATCGCCATCGCAGGGTCATGATTTGAGGGATGAACGACCTGTTACAATCTGACCTCGTCGAGATGATACCATATTCTAAGTCAACAAGGGCTACAAATACATGTTGACAAACACCGATACCTATAGCACATTCGCCTCGCCCTGGTTGGTCAAGTCGAAGAATGCATGTGACATCACCGGAGCCATGGCGGATGTGTTGTGCGAAGAACGCATCCCGACTAATTGGGAAACCGACCAGAGCAACGAATTCTACAATGCAAAGTTCAAGGCCCAGATGAAGAAACGTAACATAAATTATTATTCCACATTCAGCAATCTCAAAACATATATCGTTTCGAGGTTCAACAGGACTCTGAAAGGCAAGATTTGGAAGCATTTAGCGACGAATGGAAACTACAAATAGCTTGAACTACTGCCAAAACTCGCCCACGAGTATAATTCTACCGTTAATTAAACCACTTGCATGAGGACCGAAGATGTCAAGGACTACTCCCTCATTCGGATCGTGTATGCTGTTCCGAAGAGGAAGTACCCATGCAAGCCTATAGACAAAATTGGCAACCTGGTTGCGCATCTCCAAACAAAAAGGCGTCTTTGGGAAAGGGTTCACAGCAAATTAGAGCCCCGAACTGTTTCGTGTGCGATGAATACGAAACTATGCTCCGAGGACCTACTATTTCGAAGCTATGAACAATGTACTAATATTTTGCAGTTTTTACGCCGAGGAGATCCAGCCGACGAAGTTTCCATATTTGTATTTGGTGGAAAAGGTGCTTAAACTACGTAATGGAAGGGCGTACGTCAAGTGGTAGGGTTTCCCTGCCCGCGACAAATCCTGGGTCACTGAAGCGGACATCAAGATGTGAATTCGCAATGTGAGAGGACTATGTATACATACAGACTTTTATTCAAGGGCATAAGTGTTTCCGAATGCTGTAGATTACTAAATAAGTTGAGTTTTTTTAGTATGTTTTGTTTCATATTTTTTTCTAAAGATTGACCTTAAAAAAATTAGCAGAGATTAATTATACTCCATGTTTGGAAGAGAGTCTCGTCGACAAAAAAATTTGGAAATGGACGACATGGGAGCTCTCTGGTGGTAGTTGCTAAAGAAAAAGAAATAACTAGCAGAATCTATAGCGTCCACTACTAGCAAAATATGTATTAGTTAAGTCGTAATTTAATGGACAATGAGAATTTACCATTGATTGGTATGGGTGAAGCGATAATTTATGTTATGTAAGGCCAATTATTAAATTGTGGTTACGTAGTNGGTTAGGGGAGTGAATGGTTGTTAGGGGTGGTGACAGTTTGTTCGACGTAGGGTAGTTGAAGGGGGTGTGGGTGGTACTGTGGTGATGGTGAGGGGGAGGGGTGGAGGTAACGAGGTGTGGACGTGATAGGTGCAGGATGTTGACGGGGTAGGGGACCAGGTTCACTGATCCTCCTGGTCCACTTGACCTGGCTCGGACTCTCTAATTCCGCTCTCCTGCTCTGGGGATTAAGAGGTTAATTCTACTAAGAGCTCTAATCCTCTTGCTCGATGGAGGATTTTTCGGCTATTGCTTCGATGAGCTTCAAATTAACTTTCCTTTTTTATTCNTCTAATCCTCTTGCTCGATGGAGGATTTTTCGGCTATTGCTTCGATGAGCTTCAAATTAACTTTCCTTTTTTATTCATTTATATTTTGAAAAATGTTTGGTGAAAATTTGATTTTTTGGCAAAATTATTCATTTTGGAAGTGGTTTCTGGAGTGAAACAGGTAATTTTGTCGAAAAAATAGATCGTCCCAAGCCNGCAAAATTATTCATTTTGGAAGTGGTTTCTGGAGTGAAACAGGTAATTTTGTCGAAAAAATAGATCGTCCCAAGCCGCCGAGCAACATGGCTGCCGCCCGCGTTTAACAAGATGGCGGACTACTCCGAACTCCGATGCATTATACATGTCCCAAAACTCGCTAAAATATACTACAAGAACGATTTGACAAACAATGCACCAATTATGCTATCCTTAAGATACGAATGTAGCATCACAGAATTATCATCCAGATTTCATGACAAATCGAATAACTCTATGAGATGAGAGAGATCATTTCGACTCTAAGGTATGGGACATTCGAATTCCCAGTCATCTAAATGGCTTTCCACCGATTGTGTATAAAATACCAGACATAAATTTGCAGTTTAGTTTGCATAGCAATTCACAAGAATGGTGGAACTAAACTGACTGTGATTAACAGAGTGGCTGCTTTCTCTTAAACTAGCGCCGTAAACTTTCAAATATACGCCATAATTATAGTATTCGTTGTAATTAAAAAAAAAAAATTAAACTTATTGCAAAATTCCGAGCGATGCGTGTTTTTGAAACGAACTTTTAAAATAACTAAAAGAAATATATAAGGTCTTGCCTTTCTTCTATAAGTCTAAAAATACGAAAAACAATAATAAAGTAGATAGTACACTGGAGAGCCAAAAAAAACTGGTATATGCCTGCGTATGCAAATAACCGAGGTATGGAACCAATCAGAGTAAAGCGATATGGCCGGCAGCGCCTATATAAGACAACAAGCGTCTGGCAAAGTTACTAGATCGGTTACTACCTGCTACAATGGCAGGTTATCAAGATTGNCTATATAAGACAACAAGCGTCTGGCAAAGTTACTAGATCGGTTACTACCTGCTACAATGGCAGGTTATCAAGATTGAAGTGAGTTTGAACGTGGTGTTATAGTGGGCGCATGAGAGATGGGACATAGCCTATCCGAGGTAGCGATATAATGTNAAGTGAGTTTGAACGTGGTGTTATAGTGGGCGCATGAGAGATGGGACATAGCCTATCCGAGGTAGCGATATAATGTGGATTTTCGCGTACGACCATTTCGCGAGTGTACCGTGAATATCGGGAATCCGGTAAAACATCAAATATTCGACATCGCTGCGGCCAGAAAAAGATCGTGAACGAACGGGACAAACAACGATTGACGAGAATCATTAAACGTGACAGACGTGCAATCCTTTCTCAAATTGGCGCAAATTTCAATGCTGGGTAATCAACAAGTGCCAGCGTGCGAACTATTTGACGGACCAACATTGATATGGGCTTTCGGAGCTGAAGGCCCACTCGTGTGCCGTTGTTGACTGCACGACACAAAGCTTTACGCCTCGCCTGGGCCCGCTAACACCTCCATTGGACTGTTGATGACTAGAAACACATTGCCTGGTCTGACGAGTCTCGTTTCCAATTGTATCAGGCGGATGGACGTTTACGGGTATGGAGATATCCTCATGAATCCATGGACCCTACATATTAACAGGGGACTGTTAGAGCTGGTGGAGGCTCTGTTATGGTATGGGGCGTGTGCAGTTGGCGTGAAATGGGACCCCTGATAAGTCTAGATACGACACTGACAGGTGACAGCAGGACAATGCGACACCCCACACGTCGAGAGTTGGCTCCAGGAACACTCTTCTGACTATAGACACTTCCATTGGCCACCTGAATCACCAGACATGAACATTATTGAGCATATATGGAATGTCTTGCAACTTGCTGTTCAGAAGAGATCTCCACCGCCTCGAACTCCTATGGATTTGTGGACTGCCCTGCAGGATTCATGGTGTGAATTGCCTCCTGCATACCTTCAGACATTAGTCGAGTCTATGACAAGTCGTCTTGCGGCACTTCGGCGTGCTCGCGGGGGCGCTACACGATATTATGCAGGTGTACATTTTTTTTGGCTCTTTAGTGTACTTGACTATATCAAAATATTTAAGGTTGAAAATGATTTGGTTCCTTTCGCATAAACAGAAATGTATATGCTTATTACACAAATCAGAGCAGAAATAACAACTCATTCCACTTTCCTGCTGAGCTACAGGTTGATCGCATTTTGTAATTTTCACCTGCGAGCCCCCTGGGTACTGTCTGCATTCGAAGTTCTCCATTTCATGCAGCAATGTGCACATAGTTCGCCGACTAACTGCTCTCTCTCTCTCTCTCTCTCTCTCTCTCTCTCTCTCTCACACACACACACACACACTCGCACACTGGTACTGCCAGGCTGAGCAGGACCTCAGTATTTCTCGTGACTCAGACACAAATCTCCCGACCTACCATATCTTCTGTCTCAAACTCACTCTCACACACAATAACTACACTGGACTGAACTACACTGAGTGACGCTAGATGCCGTCCCCAGTATTCTCGATAGTATTCTCCGCCCTTGGGCAGTTCCCACATAAAGTCATTGTGGGGTGTATGCTTTTCAGATGGAACTACGATAGACGCCTTTCTGATCAGAGTATTGTGACCCAGTCAGCAAATAACATTTTACATGCCAGGCTCTAAGGAAAGCGCGATATCTGGTGAACCAGCATTGGTGCAAACATTATAAGTGTATTATTGTCAATATCCCACATAACAAATATGCATCCAAAGAATATGTAATGGGTGTCCCTTTCTGACTTTCAGTAATAGCAACGATACATCCAGAAGACTGCCAAAAGTTATTAAATGACAGCCCGATATTCAAAATGTGATATATATAATATATTTCCTATATAAATTTTTAGATTTAATAACTTACCATAAATAATGGCAATTTGTTTTTGTAATATCAAATGAATTTCCAGTAAGTGGTACAAACTCATATCAACTACTGGATAACTGAAGGATATCCATAAGAGATTCACTTTAGGATTTCAATGACTTTTAATATTGAATAAATAATTAGGATATCCGGTGTATATCCAGTGGTATGTGGGATAGTTTTTCCTCCAAATTAATGAACTTTTCCAAAATGTGAACATGAACNTTGAATTTAATGTTCTTCAAATTAATGAACTTTTCCAAAATGTGAACATGAACAAACACTATAACTATCACCAGTTGTAATTTCCGTTCTACACACTTAGTTTGCGTGTGAACATGGTACACGAGAGTAAAACCGCCTGAACTTGACTGCGCTCTTTGTGATCGCAATGCTGTAACAGTTTTCAGATTTCGGGATCGTTTATTGGAAAAGATGTCAATGACTGCTTCAAAAACAGGGGCAAGAACAATTTAAAGGTAAACTTTTAATACTTTGTCACAAAGGAAATAAATAAGTTTCAAGAATTTATCTCTAGGAATTTTGTTCCTATAGATTTTTTAAACTCTAGAAAATTCAGAAATGTCTCAAGGGGTGGAAAAAGGAGAAGAATATGTGAAGAAAAAAAAATGTCCTCGTAGAGATAAATTAATTCCGTGTGGGGAGAGCACCCTGGGCGACGCGACACCCTCCTAATAATAGGCTTTTAATCTGGGACATGACACGAGACTCTAAGGATGGAGCGGCGCTGGAATGTAGGGGCGGGAGGAAGTCGGAGTACCCCGAGAAAGCCCGCCGGCAGGCAGCATCGTCCAGCACGATTCCCACGCGCGAGGATCCGGGAGTGAACCCGCGAAGGATCGAACCCGAATCGCCGTGGTGTGAGGCGGGCGTCCTGGCCACTACGCCACCGCTGACCTTGACGTAGCGATGATGAGGCGGTTACAGGATCGGAACGTCCAAATACGTAGCAGCCGCGCGGCGACGATCGTAAGAAGTCCTGCCATGAATGGGATTCCAGTGTTACGTGCGACAGTTGGACGTGCTGGCAGGACAGGAATAACGCTCGCCGGTGCCTATAATAAGCCTCGGGCCTGTGAATATTTGACCAGTTCCGTGTAGCGAAACCGCTCGCTCTCCTCACCCACATGGTGGGCGGAGGTTGATCGGGCTACACGAGATGCCGCCGGCCGGACCTTGTGACCCTGAGGCCGCACTGGGCATTATCAACCCTCTTTCTCGTTCCACCAGGGAGTGAATACGATCCGTCGTCGCCACATCCTGCCCCTCGTGGGTCGTCAACTGCTACTTTAAATCAATTTCTGCAACTGCGTCGCCTATAAATATGCACGGATTAAAGCTGGAAAAAACTTTTCCATCAATCGCACCAATTTATTATTTTTTTTTTGGGAAAACTGTAGTAAATTAACCAGAAAATAATTAAATTCAAAATTATCCATACACTAAAACTTATTTTTCGAGACCACAAATCTTGTGTCGATGAAATATTATTTCCANTTTTCGAGACCACAAATCTTGTGTCGATGAAATATTATTTCCAGCGTATTTATTCAATGTTTTGCCACACGAAATCTACAGCTATTTATTCACGTAAGCAGCCGATTTGGTATCATCAAGTATTACGATTTCATGCGCAATGAATAACTCTCAGGTAATTTTGATTTTCAGAAATCCTTTTAGCGTCTTTTTTGTTTACTGGCTCCAACACACGTTTCCGAAGCACTGTGCGAGGAAATGTGGCGAGCGTATGATTCCAGAACTCGAACGAATTATAATGTTGTTTTGTCACGGTGTCTTGAGATCCCGTAATCGGTCGACGCTGAGGTTAATTTGAACTAAGAAAATATGTGACCTATGGTTAGGGGCAGTGATATTTCGCGAAAAGATTTCAGAGACATGATACAGTCNTGAACTAAGAAAATATGTGACCTATGGTTAGGGGCAGTGATATTTCGCGAAAAGATTTCAGAGACATGATACAGTTCAAAGCACTTATAGGGTCGTCCAGTTCCTTTGATTGGCTAAAATATGTTCTGGCCCGTGTTAACCGCTTGCGCACGAATACGAAGGTTCAGTGTCGGAGTGGCATTGTCGCTCTTATTGCTCCCGCGCTTCTCGACCTCAATAACGGAAAACCGCTCCAGGTATATGGGCACCTTAAATTATTTTCGATGAATTCTTCTCGTTTATGTTGATAATAAAAATAATGACGGCACGAATGGAGTTATGCCGGAATTACACAGCTGCGGCAAGCATGGCACGACACATTCGATATCTTTAAAACCGAACAGCCAGTCAAATAGCGTATATGAAGCGTCTGACACCAGCACGACGAAAAATGTCGTACGATGAGTAGTTTTGGATTAGAAATAATTTCTATTTTTTCATGTAGTTCAGCAGTACAGCGTTGGAAAACGAAATAGTTCAACTAAGATTCCTTACAGTGGGAAATTCGAATCTTACTAGAGAAAAATTATTTGCAACTTACCGGATAAAACTAATTAATTTAGCATTTATACCTTGTCGAGCTTTACCGTAATATTTGCACTCTTTGTCAGCATCACGTGTTCCAAATTTCCTTTCTGCCAACCGTCTTTGAAAGTAGTTTATTCAATAAGGGCCTTGGCAATGGCGCAGATAATTCCTGACGTTCGTTGAGTTCAGAGATTTGTGTGGCTCTCAAAAACGAGGTGTTGAGAGATGATAAGGGTGAAATGAGGTGAGTATGGAGCAGCGCCGGAATGCAAAGGCGGAAGAAACGAGAGATTCCCGAGAAAACCCGCCGACCAGTTGCATCGTCCGGTACGATTCCCACTTGCAAAAGTTCGGGAGTGTTCAGGGAGGAAATTGAACCCCGGTTCGCCTCACTGGGAGGCAGGCAGTCTGACCGTTCAGCCACCGTGGCCCCTTCCTGACCTTGTTAACTACCTTGCTGTAAAATAAGGCAGTGACACTGAAGAGTTTTTGTCGTATGAATGTTTGCGTATTCGTCGTGTAGAGCTCGTCGAAGATTTGTGACTCGGGCTTTATGGTTAGACAACGTAAAAAAAAAATATCAGCCGATGGTGATGGCCTCCATGTTCCCAGAAAGCGAGGATCCAGGAGTTACCACTCCGGGAATCGAACTTAATTAGCGCTACTGGGAGGCGAGCACTCTGACCACTCAGCCACGGCGGAATCGCCAAAATTTATGTTACTCAGAGTAGAGAATGTTCGATTTTTTCCGAAAAACTTAGTAAATAAATAAAACTGTCCCGCTCACAGACATGCTTCCTGCACAGTCTACCCTTCGTGTCCTATATTTAGGCTACTCGTTAGTTGTTGGTTCCATTTCAAGAAAGAAATACCGATAATCTTGCTTGTTTTCTTCTTTCAGCCATTTCCGTGTTATTACGCCAAATATATAATAAACCTTGATGTAGATTTAATAAGAAAAATCTATTGGCCTATTAAGTGAAACTGCGAAGTGTGTACACGCAAAAAAATTTATCAATGTTACTCCTATCATTTCATAATATGTAAAAACAAAAAAAAAAATGTCCAATGACCGTCACTGAAAAATCGTTACTTTTAACATTTTCAAACATATAACTATAGCTCGTAATTGCTTATCATCGAAACTCTAAACTTTCGAGTGCTTATTTACACTAAAATATTAGCCGTTACGGAGAGCGATGCATGATGTGAAAATTTGGATTTCAAGGGTATTCAGTGAACCATCAAACAGCTTAAAGTGCCAATTCCAATAAAATATTACCAAGTTTTACAGAAATAACAGCTGGGCATTCATTTCAATCCGCGGTGCAAATCATATTAAACTTCATCTCGCATCTGAAAATAAATCACGCCTAGCCCTTACTTTGCGACCGCTTGTTCCATGCGAATATTTAATGAGTGTTAATTAATTCTCATTACAGTTTATGATTTTCCTATGTTTCGGTATCAATTTCTTATGTCAGCAGACTAATGGTTATTCGTTTTTCCTACTTCTTTATGATACGATAATAGTAATTAAATCTAAAGAAACCATGAACAAATTTCGCCTTTACAACATGCACAGATGATACCAAACACCTGTATTGTCCCACTATTCGGGAAGAAATTAAACTCATGTAATTTTCTAGTATACGTTGCTATTATTCTTAATTGTTCCTTGAGAATGTTTATATAACGCTTGTTTACGCTCAAAGGTGCATCATATTTATCAGTAACAAATAACTTGTTTTTTAGTTGTTGCAAAACTGTGAAAATTATTATAGTGAAGATCACACTAAACTTATACACAGAAGAGCAAAAAAAAAACTGGTATAGGCGTGCGTATGCAAATAACAGAGTTATGGAACCAATCATAGTAATGCGATGCTGTCGGCAGCTAGATCGGTTACTACTGATACAATGGCAGGTAATCAAGATTTAAGTGAGTTTGAACCTGGTGTTATAATAGGCGCACGATGGATGGGAAATAGCAACTCCGAGGTAGCGATAACATTTGGATGTTCGCGTACGACCATTTCACGAGTGTACCGTAAATATCGGGAATCTGGTAAGACATCACATCGTCGACATCTCTGCGGCCGGAAAAATATCGAGAAAGAACGAGACAAACGTCGACTGCCGAGAATCATTAAACGTGACAGACATACAACCCTTTCTCAAATTGATGCAGATTGGATTTATGGACTGCCCTGCAGGATTCATGGTGTGGATTGCCTCCTGCATTCCTTCAGACATTAGTCGAGTGCATGCCACGTCGTCTTGTGGCACTTCTGCGGGCTCTGGGAGGGTGGTGATGAGGGGAGGGGGCTATGCGATATTAGGCAGGTGTACCAATTTTTTTGGCTCTTCAGTGTAAGACGCTAGCGAGAATTTCGAGATCATGTACTCAAATATGATTACTAAGAAAAAAGAGCAAAACGTTGTTAACATACAACATGCATATCCGAAGAAACGCTCACACACCCAGTAACTCGAAATTTCATTTTTATGTCAAAATACGGGCAGAAAATAAATGATGAAAAATGTAGATGTGCATGAAAACCTCATAAAATAGGAAAAAATTAAATCGTTTACGGGAGGAATTAAAAATATTAATGCAGCTGTAATATTTTATTCGTATTTTAAATTGCAGTAATTTTGAAGATTTAAACGGAGTTTGTCAATTAATGAAACGTGTAGTCACATTTACGAGGTAGGGCCGAGGTGTTGTAATGGTTACACTACTCGCCCCCAACCTAGGTGAACCGGGTACGATTTCCGACGAGATCACTGCCAGATTTTCTCATGGGGGATTTGTGTCGGACGGTGTCGCTGATCGGTAGGTTTTATTGGGGATCTCCCGTTTCCCCCACCCTTACGTTCCGTCGCAACCCCACACTGACTGGTTAAAATGCTCGCCTCCCACCAAGGCGAACCAGTTTCAATCCCCGGCCGTTTCACACCGAATTTTCGCACGTGGGAATCGTGCAGGATGATGCCATTGGTCGACTGCTTTTCTCAGGCATCTCCCCTTTCCCCCGCCCTTTCATTCCGGCACTGCTCCATACTCACCTCTCTTCACCCTCATCGGCTCTCAAGGCCTCGATATAAAGAGCCGCCCAAATTTTTTCCACGTCACGCCACTTCACATCTGCTTTGTGAGATATGTTTTCCTCGTGTAGGATAATATCCTAAGAAATTGAAAGAAAAAATAAATTAAAAATTAAAAATCGACACGTTTTATTTCTCTCTCCGTCTCCCCCTAGGACGTATATATATATATATATGTATATGCGATAACCTATTTCATTGATTTAAAATGCATTAATAAGTTTTTAGAAATACTAAACACCGTTTAATATTTCGGGATCGTTTTTTTAAAAATGTTAATGACTCCTTTAAAAACAGGGGAAAGAACAATTAAAGGTTAACTATTAATACTTTGTCGCAAAAGAAATAAATAAGTTTCAAGAATTTATCGATGCTATGGATGGGTATAATGGCCAACTGCAGTTTATTAAGTTCCTCGGTGTCACGCTACATATTACTACAGAGGTGAAACAGCCTTTATGCTGCGAACTACAGTCGCACAAAGGGCCGTGGTGGTGTAGCGGACAGTGTACTCGTTCCCCACCAAGGCGAACCGGGTTCGATTCCCAGCAGGGTGGCTCCCGGGTTTTCGCATGTGGTAATCGCGCCGGACGATGGCGCAGGTCGGCGGATTTTTCTCAGGGATCACCCGTCCTTGCATTCCGACAATGTCCCTCAATCGCCTCGCTCCACCCTCATCGGCTCTGAAGATATCGATGCTAACAGCAACCCAAGTCCCTCCACTCCGCTCTAACTGCCCACGCTAGCAAAATGGCATCACTAGTAAGCAACAAGACGACATGCCGTTCGCCAATCAGCGCTTGGTAACCTGATCGACAGCCGGCGGCCCAGGCAACAGGGAACATTTCGCGGCATGCACTAGCAAATCGGACGCAAGGAGGCCTGATCCCAAAGTCCTCCCGCAACCAATCAGAAAATGGGTACGCCCTCGTCAAAGGCACCGCGAAGCCATTTATTCTCTTTGTACTTATTCAGTCTGTGGTTAGTGCGACGGTTCTACATGAAAATAAAGGTTTGTTCCAGGCAACAAAATATTTGTTTGTACTTGGCCAAAAATATATTTAGTTGCGGCAGAAAAATATTTTGTTGAGCGAACAAAACTTGAAAGCAATACAATTAATTTTGTTCACCTAGCGAAATACACGTTTGAATTAACAAAACCTATTCTTTGGGGCAAAAGAAATTAGATTGTCAACAAAATATNAAAGCAATAAAATTAATTTTGTTCACCTAGCGAAATACACGTTTGAATTAACAAAACTTATTCTTTGGGGCAAAAGAAATTAGATTGTCAACGAAATGTTTAGTTGAAACAACTGTATTTATATTTGTACGGCCACTAATTTGATTGGCTTCATTCTAAAATACAGCTCGAGAATTTGTTTGTAACTTTTGAGACAATAAAGGATATTAAGAGTGTTTGTTGGTAGTACTGCTGCAGGTGATGTAAACTGGTATGTTTGAAGTGCGTATGATGCTTATTTTCGTAATGGAGGCTATTTAGCTTTTTCAGCTTAGTGTGCAATATCTGCTATTTATGAAACAAATTTCAACTTGACTTTGTACGCTGGCAGAATATATGACACTCATCGAATTTCCTGCATTTTTTTAAGATTTTCACATAAAAAAAATTTGAGGCTTTACGCCATCTCGAGGATCAATACACCGATTCTCGCCTAATTTTACATGCGAGCAGTGCTACAGTAGGATATGTAAACGTTTGCCGGCTTTTTTGGAAAATATTGTCACGTGGGCGATATTTCCGGAACCATTCAACTAAATTTCACCACATTTCTCATAGCAGTAGTGCCACAGAAGGCCATGCAAACTCGTGTCTGACACTGATTTTGAAAATGGTAGCCATACAAATAGTTTAGACAATTTGTCATATCTATTAAACAATTCAACAAAAATATGCATACTGACTTTATCTATGAGAATCATCTTATACAGAGCCTATTTTTAGTAATTTTATAAAGATAGCACAAAATAGGGAAATGAAGTTTATATGCCATATCTCGGGAACCTATTAACCGATTTACACTAAATTTGTCACACAAGTGGCGGTACAGTGGGCCATGCAAACTTACACTTAAGTTCCAAAGACATTTATTTCTAAAATGACGGCCCTGTTAATATTTCAGGATTGTTAACCTTATCGTTCAAAACATTCGATTGATGATGTCCAGAGTTGCTCGGAATCCTATCTTCCGAAATGCAGTTGATTGCTCGCTAGTTTGTGGTACGGGTTTTTCTGTGTTCGAGTACCGGCTAAGGCACATGTGTATTTGTAATTGCCCCAGTATTGTTACATAGGTTTCTGGTTTCATCTCTCATAACATTGCTGTCAACGATACGTCAAGGCCTACATACGTACGTTTTTAAAAACGTTATTAAAAATTATTTCCATCCAAGTAGAGGAAAGAAGTTTCATTAAAGCTCGACTACATCCATTTTGCAAAAATTCTTCGTTTTCGCGTCACAATTTCGGATTCGTAGAAATTACTGATAATGTACGGTTATAGAAAATCTACATTTTACGAATTGTTTAATATTTCTGTGCGTAATTTTAGTTGCGTGTTATTTGCTTGTTGTAAAAGTCGAGAACTTATTCATAAAATATAAAAATATTCTCGACTTTTCCAATTACGCACAAAAACATTAAACAACTCCTTAAATGTTAATTTTCTAAAATCGTATATTGTCAGTTATTACTATGGATCCGAAATGATCACCCAAAAATTAAGAATTTCTGCAGAAGGGGAGAATCCGAGCCTTAATTATATCAGTCATTTCTTGTTTTATGTTATGCAATTCGTTTTGGGCGGGAGATCACCTCAACCTTCTTTCTTAATGTTCTTGTGTAAATGCTAAGCAGTTTCTCCTGATATTGTGAACTTAAGTTATGGGAGAAATATTTGGATACAATAGCACTTCTATTTACTGTGTTGGATTTGTGTAATGCTTAAAAAAGGAGGTTTATTATCGCTTTGAAAAATCGAATTTTTGTTTCGTTTCTTGTCATAAGTAGATCAAATGTAGCACATTTGTATCGCCATGAGAAAATAGCAACGAACTACGCCAGTTGCTAATGATCTTTTGAATTGTGTCTATTTGAATTTCGCTATTGCACATGCAACGTGAGTTCACGTGAGATGTCAGTACCGTTGATTTATATTCTTGTGCTATGGCATTCGTTAACAACTATGCAATTATATGAATAAAATAAAAACCACCAAAGAATAAAAAAACTCATAGATATTTAATTTGTAGAGAAAACGTGGGAGTTTACCTATCGGCAGAGGCTCGAGTCTTGCTAACAGTTAAAATAATATATATAAGAATGAAAATATTTTCTTTATTAAATTTTAATTACAATAAATATTATCAAAATGGTAGTTTCACAAAATTCGAGCTCCCAAATGTACAAAAAATATATTTATAATTTCAACAACACCAGATTATCTGATATACTGGTGCCACGCCATCCATACCAAAGTGTATATACATATTATTCGGTAATTCTAGACTGTAGAATTATAACTGCTTGACTGATATAAATATTTACCTTTCTTGGTAGCTCTGAATTCCCTTTTTACTATCTAATTTCCCTCTTCTTTTAATAATATTTCCCTACACTCGAAAGTGTGTTGCATCTGTTCTACCCTGAATCTGCAAAGACACTTATTCAAAGTTGCGTGTGGATACGATTTGAATGGATAGCAATCGTCTCTTATCTCAATGCTCCTTGGACTGGCAAGACGGTGGCAATACTGAGGCATCTATGGCAAGAATATCATTTCCATCAAATTTCATAATATATTTTATTTGTTTTGGCAAATGTACACATTAACTGTAATTTATTCAATTAATATCATGAATTCTATTTTAAACCATATTATTTTATAACACACAGTTTACAGCTACTGCACAAAATAAGAATTTTCAAATCACTTTATACAGAGAAATGCTATTTTCCTAACATCTTACGACCAATTCGTATGCACAAAAATATTTACAAATTTCTTTCCGCCATCTTTAAATAAGTTTATTTCTATATCTCAGTGTTTGGAATCCTGAGATACCCAACCTCTAGGAATGTGATGTAAATTATCAGTTTATTTGTTTCTGGGTCTTCGGTCTCCATGGTACTAAAATGCCATGTCCATGTGGCAAGGAGTCTAGCTAGACCTGTGTTCGTTCGTGAGTGAGTGAAGAGATTTGGACTGCTCTTAACATCGAGGTCTTGCGAGCCGATGAGGGTGACGTTGCGTTAGTATGGAGCAGCGCGGAATGCCAGGGGCGGGGGAACGTGAGATCCCAGAGGTCCACTAATTGTGTTTTGATGTTATTTTTTATTTGCAAAAAAACTCTTTATAGCTTTATTTAACATAAACTTGCTATTTAATGTGAAAAGTTTGAATGTTATTTTATAAAACATGTAAATTATGTTTACTATTTTCTTATATTGCTAATTTAGATCCATTGTTCATACGCTTGCTATATGTGTTAAATGTTTTGTTATGTAAAACAACTGCAGGCTGGTAGTTCGTGTTCATTTTAAAATTAATATTTTTTATATTATTAATTAACCATTGGAAAAATGTTTGCTTGAAACAGTAATGACTTGACGAAACAATTTTACTACAGTATAAAATTGTAATCTATGCAAAATAAATTAAATGCATTGTTTCTCAGTATGAATAATTTGAGCGAATGTCTTTTTCTATCCGGAGTGTTTGGAAACCTTATTCTTGCCTAACCTGAACCTTATTTCATTAATGTACCAGCATTGAGTCGGTTACCAAATAAATCGGATTTGACTTTAATAAATGAGTCCTGTTGTCGACAGCCTTTCGTTATATAACCACGCAATATGAAACTCAGCGAGAACACGTCTTTGGCACAAGAAAAGTAGTTTATTTTACAGGACTCCATTCTCAGTAGGTTTGTTTCCTGGGAATTTTTACGCACTACTTATATTAAACTAGCGAATAAAACATAAAAAATGAACTTTACATTTGTATTTAATACTCCTCTGTTTTGCAACAACTTAGAAAAAGACCTTAAGGTAAGTATTTTCTTTACAACACATCACAAACATGCACTATAAAATATATACAGTAAAGTATTACATCACTCTTACGAACATATACCCGATTCTATATAGCCGCACAATTATCTGTCCCCGTCATATACTGTTAGCGGCATTCTCAATTTAACCCGATATATTCTCGCAATAACTAATCATGGTGCACACGGCCAATAAGATCTACAAACATTCACAAATAATAACGCAGTTATATTATAAATTATTTCTAAAAATTATATTAAAAGTGTATAATTTCGCAGAACTGACCTTTGAAAACCACTGTCGCGCCACTTGTCATGAACATGCACTCAGGCCTTGCTAGCCTGTTCGCGTAAGGAGATGTGGTGTGCCGACTGCAATAACACGTTTACAGACGTTTGCGTTTACAGAGCCTTCGGAATAATGATGAAGGTGAAGAATATCCATATAAATAGCTTCAATATTTGATAATATTCCATGGCTTATTAACATATGAGAATAATAATTATAATAACATATTAACGTTTCAATATAGCTCCATGTTCCTCTGAATTACCTAATATGTATTGTAACGAGTTGTAACTATTATTTAGTTAACACAACAATGATCAACTTGACCTTATTCATTCTATCTTTCTGAGTACGCATCACCTAAATAAATTTAATACTTAATACAAAAAAAATTACAAGACACTGCTACTGGCATGCCTGGCAAAACAAAAACACAGTTCCTTAAATGTTGTGTTGCCCAACGCAAACCAAGCTTCATCTCTGTAAACCATCTCAACTGCGGACGACTATGGACTGCTGTCCACCCGGACGTCCAAACTACAAACAACTATTTTCAGGGTTGAATAATTTACACCGCAGGCAGACGCACCTCGAGGAATACACACACTCGCCACGCACGTCGGGTTTCTTTAAGGCCAGCTAAAGAGCACTCAGGACGTGTAAAAAAACTTCAATCTTTACATGGAATATTCCGCCTTAGTATCTGGCAATACTCGCTCGCTATTTACACAGTAACGAGTATACAACTTCGCCAAAACTATAGCAGTCAAAAGACGGCACGTAATTTAGGGTGCACAATTCGCGAACAACCTTGTAGCTATACTTTCGAACTCCGTCGCGAATTACGGCCGTGGTGGCTGAGCGGTTAGCGAGCTCGCCTTTCACCAAGGAGAACCGGGTTCAATCTCCGGCCGGTTCACGCAAGTAGAAGTCGTGCCGGACGATGCCGCTGGTCGGCGGGTTTTCTCGGGATGTCCCGCTTCTTCCCCCGCTTTCATTCCGGTCCTGCTCCATGCTCACCTCGCCTCATCCTCGTTGTCTCTCAAGAACACGCGGTTAACAGCCGCCCAAATCTCTTCACTCACTCACGCCGTCGCAGATTGCTCTTTGCAAGTCACTTAACGAAAACGTCCGTGAGTTAGTTTTGTTATTTTTATTATCTGCACGTCAATTTCCCCACACTTGATGTAGCCGCACACTTGACAGCTGCGAAACATCCGCTACCAATGAATATTACTGTACATTGCCAGAGTGCGGATCGCAGACACAGAACATGTTGCGTCACTCCAAAACTCACAGTCTCGCCAAGTTTCTGAGGCTCGGCTTCACTTATTACGCAGAAATTTTTAGTTTTCCTGTCATCATTTCAGTATCCCAGGTACTATTGTATAGTAATTATATTATAAATTGTTTTCTTAATGTTTTGTTTACAGTAAATATTGCCTTAATATTTGGTTTTTGTTTTCATTTTATCTTAACATTTAAATTATTTTTAAATAATTTGTTTTGATTGCACCTCATAGGTCTTTCATTATTTTTAACTTAACGTAACACTTAATGTTAATTGCAATCCACCCATCCATTTTCCAGGGTTAGAATGTTTAATAATTATGTTAACCTTAAATTTTATTTTTAATTTTTCAGACATTTTTGTATTGCATTTTATTATAATTAATTTTTCATGTGTATCGATTTCTTTTTCAATTGTTAGTTAGATTTTGTTTTTTTTTTTCGTTTTGGTACTTTCATTTTTAAAAATATTTTTTTTTTAGTTTTTTCCGGAAATAATTTTGGTTTTTAGTAGGCGATTTTGAGATTAGAAGCCGGTTGTGGTACTTCTGGTAGGATATTACGCCCCACCGGGATTAATCTTTTTAATCGCCGGCACCATCCTAACATAGTTTTGTTTTGCAAGTCCCAGAAGTAAGTTTTTATGCAGGATTGCCGCGCCACGATTAAGAAGATGGCGTGGGCAGACGGAATATTTATTTCTGAGTGTTTGAAGACGCCGCCTATAGCAGAGGCGCCGCTTAGCGCCAGGAGCCGTATTTCGGCGATGACGCCTTCGAATAACGAGGTGACGCCAACACAATTACCGAGCCGGAGGAACTCTGCTTGTTTTCAAATATATCAGTTCACAGTGCAGAACCAGTATTTTTCTTTATGGTTCAGCACATTTGCAAGTGCGATGGCTATTACTTTGAGAGGTATGGTATAAAACCATATATTCTAAGCCTCACTGACTGACGCTAGTGCCGGAGCACCGTGAAAAAAGTTAATTACCCTAAAAATAATTAATTTAAAGTAACAAACTTTGACTTTTATTTGCTTTTTAGTGATTTGGGATATTTTTGCAAGTATATATAACTTTATTTTTCACCTGAATGGAATGCGTAGTGACGTATTGGATACTTGGAAGAAGATAAAACATTGGGAATATAAACTCTATAATTTTGCATTTTTCTGAACACATCTTTCAGCAAAAATAAAGTTTTTTCTTTTAATATAATATTTTCAGATTTTAAGACCTTTAATTAATTATTGTAAATATTGTGGTTAATTTGAGGTAATAATACTCCAGTTTATAAAGCAGTTAATTGGGATTTGCTTTTAATTTTCAATAAAGCGTCAGTACTTTTATTTTTCTCCCAACATCTTTGTACTTATTCTCGGCCCATCGACTTAAGTAATAAAATCTTATTGAAACCCTACACAATTTATTTTATTCCCAGTAGTTCTGTGGTAAATACATATAAGTCTTTTCATATTTGATCCTGCATTTATTCTGAGTGCAATATATTTGGATGAGGGTTCATGTGAATTTTGAAAGTGGTAATGTCACCACACTAAGAGGGATGTATCACTACATATAACACTGACTTGCAAATGCCCACAATATCCTATTTATAATCCTGAAGTGTAAAACAAAGAGCCAATTTCCTATAAAGCGCAATCTACACAACATAGTGCTACACTATACTGAGTGTTATTTGCTACACTATACCTTATCGATTCAAACAATATTTGATCACAAATCATATTTGGCTTCCATCAAGTGGGGCTCAACATGTATTACATAGACCATACTATTCTGCAAGTCACACATACCATCACGGTTGGAAATGTTTGATTATAAAAATTTGCAATTTCCTATCTGTTTAATACGTTTGTATATCATCTTCCCTGTGTCATACTTGCTGCTTGTAAAAAGGCAGGAACTTATTGATAAAAAATATGCAATATCGGTTACTGATATTTAGCAATAAGTAGATAACACACAACTAAAATTACGCACAAAAATATTAAACAACTCGTAAAATATAACTTTTGTATAATCTTACACTGTCAGTAATTACAATGAATCCAAAATTATGACGCGAAAACTAAGAATTTCTGTAAAAGGCATGAAGGCAAACCGTAATTGTGCCAAGCAACATCAAATAATGAGTGCACCTTTTACCGTACACGATCAGCAGCCACGTCCTATCACTAAAATCGTCCCGAACCACATCAACGTCGCACGAAATTCCAAGTTCTTTAGCCTACTTTCATTGGAAAGAAAGGCTTATGCAATCATTGGAATAGCTGCCTGGAATGCGCTTGAACCCCCCCTTACCCCTACCCAATAACTAATAACCTTTCAACCCATTTACCGAATTTTACCAAACTCGGTACACGTATAGTGGTTTCTAAGGACATTCGACTGTTATATTTTTCTAGCACGTCGTATGCATATTTAAAAAATTGATACATATTTATCATTTAGGGTGACAATTCATATCTCGGGATCCATTTAACCAATTTAGACCAAATTTTGTATTTTGAAATGTCTTGACACAATTATTTGAAATTTGGAGAGCTATATTAATACAAATAATAACATTTTAAATGGAAAATCAAGCTTTTACTTTATATCTCGGAAACTACTAAATTCATTCCAGCCAAATTGCACAGGCAAATATAGGCTGTTCACGGTAAAGTGAGCACATTTTGAAAGCCGAACAATGTGTATCATTCCATCATATGTACAAATTTCGTTGTCATGGGTCTGCTCACTTCATTTATTCATCGGTCAAGTGAAACTGTGAAATATTTAGGGAAGTCAATACTTTCTAAATTTACTGGGGCAGCGGTGGCGTAGTGGCCAGGGCGCTCACCTCCCACCACGGCGATCAGGGTTCGATCCCCGGCGGGTTCACTCCCGGATCCTCGCATGTGGGAATCGTGCTGGACAATGCCGCTTGCCGGCGGGTTTTCTCGGGGTACTCCCCCTTTCCCCGCCCTTGCATTCCAGCGTCGCTCCATTCTAGGGCTTTATCTCTCTCATGCTCGGGGATGACGGTCACCTACGGGTCCCAGCTGGAAATACCGTCACTCGGAGGGTGTTGCCTTGCCCTGGGTGCACTCCCGACACGCCATTATTATTATTATTTCTAAATTTACTCATTCTTATGCTTACATGCAACGAAAAAACAGAAAAATAAAAGAAATAATTTAAACACTCACAAATGTTTACCCAACACTATTTATTTAATGTTAAGACATGGTACTATTTTCCCTATGTCGTTACCAATTTTACTAAGCGCATGCGCGTAAGTTTGCCAGTTACATACAGGAAGGGGCAGTGACAATTTTCAAAGGTTGATTTCAAAAGTGTTCAGTCAACCGTGATTTAAAAAAGGTTCCGTTAACCGTAAACAGCGTATACTACTATGGTAGGCCATGTTCCCATATACAATTCAAATAAATAAGGCAACTTGTTTTCGACATGACGGCCATATAAATAATTTAGGTTAATTCGTTATATATACCATACCATTTCATGAATATCGACCAACGCTGGTTGCTGAAAGTATCAACTACACACATAAAATATGCTAACATCCTCGTAAAAATATGTGAAAACTTATAACCTTCCTGAGGGTAGCGCCACAAATGAAGTTATAAAACACAGTACGAAGCACACAAAATACATAATTAATCAAATGAATAACTTTTATGCATAACGACGTGTAAAATGTTTGTGATGCCGAGCAAGACGTCAACGNACTTGTTTTCGACATGACGGCCATATAAATAATTTAGGTTAATTCGTTATATATACCATACCATTTCATGAATATTGACCAACGCTGGTTGCTGAAAGTATCAACTACACACATAAAATATGCTAACATCCTCGTAAAAATATGTGAAAACTTATAACCTTCCTGAGGGTAGCGCCACAAATGAAGTTATAAAACACAGTACGAAGCACACAAAACACATAATTAATCAAATGAATAACTTTTATGCATAACGACGTGTAAAATGTTTGTGATGCCGAGCAAGACGTCAACGNACATAATTAATCAAATGAATAACTTTTATGCATAACGACGTGTAAAATGTTTGTGATGCCGAGCAAGACGTCAACGTCAGTTTTTAACTGCAAACTTCTTGTATCTGATTCTATCGTCGCACCAGTAGTGTGTATCATATACGGCCGTGGTTAAGAATCACGGTGCAGCCTGAATAGACGAGTTATGTGCGGAAAGGTGGGGAGACTTCGAGGAAATGTACAGACGTTTATGCTGCCCTGAAAACTTGGCAGGATGTACAGGGTTATCACCTAGTGGCGCGGCTATGTGGTGTTGCTGCCGTCGAGAATAGCCTTCCACAATTTGTTTGCTAGAGTGTGCTTGCTGCAAGCGTTATCTGCTAACCTGATGCAGAATATTAAGCAAAGCTACTATGCTTTTATACGCCTGTTGAGTAAAAGCTGTTTCCTGCCTCGTGCGTCTATTGAAGCATGGTACTGTATTGCTGTTGAATTTTTTTCTCCCTTCGTTGCGTGGCAGTCGAGTTTTGGTTTGCTGTCGGATCTGTAATGCAGTGAGTCTAGGAAAAGTGAAGTTACGATCAGCCAATATCTTGTAAGTAGAAATGTTAGGGTCGTTCTGGAGCAAAATTATATTAGCCTTTTTTTTANGTTACGATCAGCCAATATCTTGTAAGTAGAAATGTTAGGGTCGTTCTGGAGCAAAATTATATTAGCCTTTTTTTTTATGGTTCCTAATTTTTGATGGGCAACTGCGATGTACCATTTAAGATTTTATATTGCTTTAAATAAGGTACGNAGTTACGATCAGCCAATATCTTGTAAGTAGAAATGTTAGGGTCGTTCTGGAGCAAAATTATATTAGCCTTTTTTTTATGGTTCCTAATTTTTGATGGGCAACTGCGATGTACCATTTAAGATTTGATATTGCTTTAAATAAGGTATGCATTCTGGTACGAGCTTTCAAGTTTATTTTTTAAGGGAAGAAACTTAAATATTCCATTGGTGTACTATAGTGATTTGTTAAAGGTTTTTAGTGCAGTCCAAAAATGATACCTCTTTTTCACTGTTGTGATACAGTGTTATTATCGTTTTATATGTATACACTGAAGAGTAAAAAAATAACTGGCATAGGAGTGCGAATGCAAATAACAGAGGTAAGGAACCAATCAGAGTAACGCGATGCGGTCGGCAGCTAGATCGGTTACTGGTGCTACAAAGACAGGTTATCAAGATTTAAGTGAGTTTGAACGTGGCGTTATAGTCGGCGCACGAGAGATGGGACATAGCATCTCCGAGGTAGCGATAACATTTGGATGTTCGCGTACGACCATTTCAGGAGTGTACCGTGAATATCGTGAATCCGGTAAAACTTCACATCTTCGACATCGCTGCGGCCGGAAAAAGATTGTGAAAGAANCTAGATCGGTTACTGGTGCTACAATGACAGGTTATCAAGATTTAAGTGAGTTTGAACGTGGCGTTATAGTCGGCGCACGAGAGATGGGACATAGCATCTCCGAGGTAGCGATAACATTTGGATGTTCGCGTACGACCATTTCAGGAGTGTACCGTGAATATCGTGAATCCGGTAAAACTTCACATCTTCGACATCGCTGCGGCCGGAAAAAGATTGTGAAAGAACGGGACAAACGACGACTGACGAGAATCATTAAACGTGACAGGCGTGCAACCCTTTCTGAAATTGGCGCAGATTGGATTTGTGGATTACCCTGCAGGATTCATGGTGTGAATTTGCGTCCTGCATACCTTCACACATTAGTCGAGTCCATGCTACGTCATCTTGTGGCACTTTTGCGTGCTCGGGGAGGCCTACACGATATTTGGCAAGTGTGCCAGTTTTTTTGGTTCTTCAGTGTATATATATATATACAGGTAGTAGTGTGAACTCGTGTGGTGATATTGCCAAGGCAGGGAGGGTACTTTAGGTTTACGCTGAATTACTGTAATACATATTTGAAAGGAATTTAGCGCACAAATAATAATATATCTTTACTTGTTCTGTGATACTAGTCATTATTACATGGTAAATATGGAGGTGGATGATAGTGAATTTAGGTATAATCTGTCGACCAACTGAGAGTGTGTATAGTTGAAGTGCATATACTTATATGGTATATAATTTTTTTGTAAAAATAATTCAAGGTGACATCACTCTAACGTACCTTGATGTGTTTAATAAATTGCTTTAAGAAGAATAAAATAATTTATTTGCTATATGTAATGGTGACAATTGAAGTGGATAAGTATATTATAACTAATCCTAATCAAGCCTTTGTTGAAACATGTCTCTTGGCTAGCGAAATGCCACTTTTTAGTTAAAGGAGTGAGCATGAAGTAGCGCCGGAATTCAAGGGCGGGGCAAACGGGAGATCCCCAAGAAAACCCGCCGACCAGCGGTATCGTCTGACACGTTTCCCACATGCAAAAATCCGGGGCGACCCCGCTGGTAATCAAACCCGGTTCGCCTTGGTGGTACGCGAGTAGTCTGACCACTACACCACAGCGGTTCCTTTAGTTTAAGAGGCGTTGACGTCACTGTGGAGTACATAGATAGCATTCTTCTATCTCACCTGTTTGGTCGACAGGTGTCATGGTTGATAGCAGAGTAAGGTAATTTCCATGCCTCTAACTTTGTGTTACAAATGATAAATTCCACAGTTTTATCTGACATGAGTGTCATACTTAGTTTCGAGCCCACTCATAATCGGACGGAATTTGATCCCAAATTCCGTTTAAGACGTAGATGCATGTGGCGTTAACAACAAGTCTTTTGTTAGTTCAGTACATATGGAGGTTGTTGTTTCATTGAAATATATAAAAACAAAGGTTTGAAAATAATTGTTATATTTATAGAAAGTGTAAATATTTCAGAACATGTAAATATATTTAACTCATTAAATAAATTTTTTAAAATTAATTTTAATAAAATCCTTAACGCAAGCCTGTAGATTTGAGATTTGTCCTCTCTAAATGTTACACAGACCTACTGAATTTATTTAATACTACATAATTATGTAAATGCACAATTGTACTTGAATTGTTAGGAATACGTGCACAGGATCTCATGGTGCAAAGTTAAAGTCCGCCAGAAGGGTCAACAAATCAGACTGATGGCAGACAGACATTCATGTCGTAGAAGGGTGACAGAGAGATGAAAAGTACTTCTTTTCCGAATCCCTAGAATATTTCTCTCATGTCGTCGATAACTGGCCAACATATAGAAAGGTATTTCGTTGATCATGAGGGCAGGCGCCTCAAGGGGCTCGTGAGGAGCAGAGGAAGCGGAAATGGGGGAACTCCGGTCCCCCGGACCGGGCCGGGGTCGGCGAGTGACCCCGCACCGGTGTTGACACTGCAGGGCCGGGTCAGCCTCGCGGAGATGCATAATGCATGCCGGGTTGGCATCTCCACTTGCCTCCAGGGACTCCTCTCCCCATACACACACCCACACACGCACACACTACTCGTAGTTACGGCTACTCACGTGATGGGGGGCACGAGAAACAAAATCGCCACCAGGGTTCCTCGACTGCTTTTACAAGTTTGTGAGGATACCTCCGCTGTCCTTGGGTTGATTCGGTATTTTTACCGCCATCCCATGTCGCTTACAACGTGGAGGTGGAGGCGATGGAGATCCCAACAAATAAACTTTAATGCGGTTAAAAAACCAATCTTATTAAAATGAAGTACGATTTCCGCGTTGGTCCCTAGGCGTAAGAAGTTCACGTATTAATTATCCCCTAAGTGTTTTACAAATTTCTTTTCGCTAATATTTATCCATTTTTCAAGTATTTTCCATCTCCTGTTAAATCAATTCAAGAAAGGGTTTTATCAAGCTGTTTCGTATTCGATTGTTTTATTTGAATAGTGGCCGATAACCGATAGAACGCTCAACATCCAAATTGGATTGAGAATAATATTCCGGGGGCGTTAACTTTCTCAGCTTCTCTGTTTTGGTTTTTTAACTGCGACGAAAACTCGCCATTAACTCTTTTCTGTCTGCTACAGTTGATACCTTCACAATAGTCCATGCACTGCTTGTAGACCGTGGGTCACATTAAATACGGGAATGTTGAAGTTCGACACGACAAGTTTGTAGAGATTTTCGATTTTAGCGAATGTTTTCCGATATTTTTTGATTATATTAAGGTAGTGCGATGCAGTTATCTACATTTTATTAATTTATGTGCAATTGGGACGATATGTATTTTGTTTATAACCAAACGTATTTTTGCTAGAAGGAGGGATTATAAGAATGGAAACCAGTTGTTCGTAGGAGCAGGAACTGGGAAAGAATCGGCCATGGTTTTTATGGTGCAACGATTCAGGCGTTTAACTGGAGTGACTTCGGTTAAAAAAAAACATCGACATCATAAAAAGAGGAAGGCCGGGCCCAGAATCGAAGCCAGGTTCTGCCTAATGCAATCATATCACCTCGAAAACTTACTCATTAATAAGGAATAAAAAATTAGTCTTCAGACTACGTTGGCAAGCATTTTAAACTGACTGCAGAGAGAGAGAGAATGAGATATGTTGAAATTCCTACGCATTTATTTAAACTTATTTTCATATTCATTTTACACTTTTCAATTATTAACGTTTATATGTCGGTTGTTTGTCGTATTATCCTATCTTATACCTTACGACCATATACAATCGTTTACAAAATAACACACCCACACACACACACACTTGCGCTACTCAGGATTAGAACCCAAAACTAGTGGTGCCATCGGCTTGCATGTGAGCGAATGCGCCACTTCAATGATAAAATGTTTCAGAAAAAGGTATTTTAACATGTGGCAAATCAAACTATTCTGATGCCTCTGTGTCATTTTGGGAACATTTTAAAATTTCGGGTTTTTACATTTTTAGCTGCAATCATCTCAAGCAAAATGCACTGAAACGCCCCAGTGGCTCTAGAGACCGGCTCTCCATATATGTAAGCCTGATATGCATCTAGAATCAATTGCAAAGTATTTGTGTAATAAGAAAGTGAGGCCGAGACAGAGCTCTTCGTATATATAAGTAGTAAATATTTGCGCTTATATACGCTATTAGTTTTCTTTATAAAGATAATACTTGTGAGTTATATTATGCTGCGCAGACTGTGATGATGTTGTACAGAACAGTCGTGAGCTTAACATAATTCGTTACAAAAATATACAATTTTTTCTCATTCGATCGTAACGAGTGTTTATTACCTTACTGCGACTTAATGCGGCTATACGTGAGATACTGAAAGGATTCTGGGAATATGTGGATTCGTTTCCTGGGCCCGAGTCTTGAGGTATTGCCGGTATATTTTGCTGATTCGTAGAAGACTATAACTCTGGAAGCAAGGAAATCTGTACTTCCTCTCGATAACAATTAATTAAATTACAATAACAGTCAAGTTTGCTCTCTCATAATATTCTACTGATATATCTCGTTTCTAAATTTTTGTGCGAAACCTATTCTTGAAACGTGAGTCACAAACACAATACGAGTATGTGAACACGAAAAGAGTTTTGCACTTGAAATCAATGCGCATTGTTTATGACTAAGTATGTGTATCAAATTTAAAAACTAAGCTAATTTACACGTGGGACAGTTTCTATCTTTGATAACATAGTTACAGCACTTTTCTTCAAGTTTACGAGGTAATCGCTGTTCACCAAGAGAGGTTATTTGTTAATGTTACGTAACCGGGAAAACCCACAAGGAACTTGTGAAAATCAGTAAATTCCAGTAACCGCAAAATCAAACAAGCTGTTTCAATTTAAAGAGTATACATGTATTCGATAAATTTTTCTCCGGAGCACGTTCAGTGTTCTGAACTAATGCGGTGTTCGTATTGCGTGTTTGTATTTCCCACCGCCCTATGAACAGTTGTTCGAGACTGCGAAAAAAAAAAGTATCACACTACGATTGTGCATTTACAAATTAAAACGGTGAGATTGAGCAGTTCGAAATAATTTCGTCCTACCTCGGTGCGCATTACAAAACAACCGTGCTCCGTAATCCAGCAGCGGCAACGCCCAACCTGCTTTTTTTCGCGACGATGAGGCAGTGTGGCCAACCTCCCTGCGGCTGGGGGAAATTAGCAGTGTTGCCACGAAGCGCCCTCGCGAGGTGTTCTTCAGGAGGAGGGTGAAGTGGAAGTGAGGGAGGTCGCCTTCCTTACCCGCCCTCAAGGGGACGACGCGAAATTGAATTAGCAGGAGCAGCTGCCTCGCTACGAGGGTCAGCTATGCAGACCCCTGGGCGGAGGAGGACAAATTATTTGCAGGGAACACCTTAGCACGCTAGGAATGTAGACCNCATCCTTATCTGCAGCGGGTAATATCCCCAGGGATTCCCTTACAGACAGTCTCCTTTCGACGCCAATGTGGGAGACTTGTTATCTGCCGGCCAGTGATGAACTTACTTATTCCATTATTTATAAAGCTTCGCGTGCTAGGTGCCGCGGTGGTGTAGTGGATGGACTACTCCACTCGCAAAAAAGGTGAACTGGGTTCGAATCACGGTGCGGTCGCTCCCAGATTTTCGCATGTGAGAATAGTGCCGGACGATGCTACTTGTCAACGGGGTTTTCTCGGGTATATCCCGTTTATCCCTCCTCCTCATTCCGGCACTGTTCTATACTCACCTCTCTTACCCACATCGGCTGTCAAGACCTCGATGTTAATGGCCGGCCAAACCTCTTCACTCACTCGCTCGCTATCTTTACAGGTGCTTGCCAACAGCAGTAAGCCTTATAAGTAAACGTGGTAACTATTGCAAAAATATAAACAACACCGGTACAACAAACGTAAGGAACACAGGACAGCCATGAATTACGTAACTAGCTGGAAATAGGGGATTCACAGGCATCAGGCGTCGGTGGGAGTGCCTAGGTTACACGGCGGCTGTCTTGGTGAGCAAACGCCACGACCTCATGTTCTGTCATTCGTAGTCAGCAGCGTCCATATTGTTTTTCCCATCGGAATTTCCCTTTTTTCCCTTTTTCTATATTCCCAACCTCCTGTTATATCATTCCAACTTATTTTTTTATGCACTGGCATTCCGATTTTTTTACTTCATGCTGTGTATTTCTGCTTTGTTATTTTTTCTTGCTCTCTCACTCCTTGCCTCTCGCCTGCACTATCCGTTGGTTTTCACATATTACTTCTGGTCTCCTTTTTCTCTCTTGCCTTCTGTCATTCCTTCTTGNGCCTGCACTATCCGTTGGTTTTCACATATTACTTCTGGTCTCCTTTTTCTCTCTTGCCTTCTGTCATTCCTTCTTCTCTCCCACCTCTTTTCACTCTCTTGCTTTTTACGTCCTCTATCTTTAATTCCCGCACCTGCCGCAAGTCGTCTGCTGTAGACGAACATCTTTAATTCTCGTGAGAGCCACCAGTGTGTGTGTGAGAGAGAGAGAGAGCGTGTGTTTGTGTGTGTGCGCGCGCGCTGATATCATGTTCTGCCGTTCGCAGCTAGNGCCTGCACTATCCGTTGGTTTTCACATATTACTTCTGGTCTCCTTTTTCTCTCTTGCCTTCTGTCATTCCTTCTTGTCTCCCACCTCTTTTCACTCTCTTGCTTTTTACGTCCTCTATCTTTAATTCCCGCACCTGCCGCAAGTCGTCTGCTGTAGACGAACATCTTTAATTCTCGTGAGAGCCACCAGTGTATGTGTGAGAGAGAGAGAGAGCGTGTGTTTGTGTGTGTGCGCGCGCGCTGATATCATGTTCTGCCGTTCGCAGCTAGNTGTGTGAGAGAGAGAGAGAGCGTGTGTTTGTGTGTGTGCGCGCGCGCTGATATCATGTTCTGCCGTTCGCAGCTAGGAGCACTGGTATCGGTGCTGCCCTGTAGTGTTAGAAATCACGTCGCCAGCAGGGGTGCGCTAGCATCGGAGAGTTTATTTTTATCGGTAGTCGCTAGGAGCCCTGGGAATTTTTTAAGTTGGATTTTCGGAACTCGAAAAATGACTGAAGCGCGTTGCATCGTTCCCGCAATTCTCGGGGCGTTATCCGGGCGTCCTGAGTAGAAGAATAAGGTGGCATCTAGGCAAAATGAGGGTGGTTTTTGTTGAATACATATAGAAGGCAAGAGAGAAAAAGGAGACCAGAAGGAATATAAGAAAACCAAAGGATAATGTAGGCGAGAGACAGGAAGGAATGAGAGAGCATGAAAGATAATCACGCAGAATGACAGAGCATTAAGTAAACAAATCGGAATGCCAGAGCATGAAAAAAAGGCTGTTATGATATAGCAGGAAGTTGGGAATTAGGAAACAGGGGAAAAAAGGGAAATTCAGAAGGGAAAAACGATATGGACGTTGCTGACGATGAATGACAGAGCATGAGGTCGTGGCGTTTGCTCCCCAAGCCAGTCGCCGTAGCACCTCGGCACGCCCGCCTGACGTCTGGTGTCGGTGAATGCCCTATTTCCTGCTACTTACGTAAAAGCACCAGCGATGTTGCAAATGCACTACTATTTATCTCCATGTCAGACCGTTATCAGAATCAGAAAAATACTGTGCAAATATATTTTTGCTTTGTAGAGATTCCACATGGAATGGTTTCAGTGCAAAAAAACCGATTTATTATACGGTATTTTGCAGAATCTGATAATATTGTAATTCAGAGGTATACGCCATCAAAGCAATTCTCAGATAAAAGAAACTAGTAACCTTCACTGAAAGGAGGGCTGGCACGGAAATCCAGACCATCCAGCCGTCAGATCAGGGAAAGTTAATGTCACATGTATACAATTAAAATTTTGAAAAAANACGGAAATCCAGACCATCCAGCCGTCAGATCAGGGAAAGTTAATGTCACATGTATACAATTAAAATTTTGAAAAAATAATCAGGTTATCTAAACACATAAAATACTATTAAATGTAATACGGCCTTGCAGTTTGAAATTAACTATTNAAAAAATAATCAGGTTATCTAAACACATAAAATACTATTAAATGTAATACGGCCTTGCAGTTTGAAATTAACTATTCTTCAGTTAGGACCCACGGTTGAATAAACTGCTTAGTCACTAGCTCCCTCTTGAGGTCCGCGGTTCGATCACAGGCCTCGGCGGGTGGGGAATTTTGAGACAGGGTAGTTGTAACGTGGGGACTTTGGCAGACACTATCGTAATGCGGGGTTTTCTATGGGCTCTCCCATCTCTTCCCCCGTCTTCATTCCGCTGCGTCTCCACCCGTATCTCGTCTCGCACAATCCATTCTTTGGGCTGGCCGGAGCAACAAGTCTCCTTCGGGTAGGACCAGCTCCGCTTAACTCCAGTCCCCAGTCATCCATAACTCACGCGGGAACCAGGTGTCGGTTTTCGTTATTTTTCTATTTATAGATTATTTACAATCTTCTTCAACGAATCATTTGTATTACGCTCAATACGACCAAAAAATTTCAATCAAACAAAAAAAGCGTCGTTATTCATACGTGGTATTGCAGAACTGTGTTTGCAGAAGACAGAAACCACAGAAGGTGGCATAAAAACACACAAAATAAAACAAGATTAGCTGTTTCGACAAACGTGAATAACACAGGCATAAATATGCAGAGTGAATTAGGTCAGTAATTACAAACTAAACAAGACACAAACCACAGAGAAAAAAATCAGACAGATCAAACCGGTACACGGTAAATACAGACACGTGAAAATAACCCTGAATTAAACGACGAAGATAACACAGCCAAAGGCATATTTCAGATTTATTGAGGTTTTTATTTCCGTGATCGTTAAATTAAAACTGTTAGCCAGTGGTATTGGTACTTTGGTTTTCCTATTATCCATAAATGCTACAATGCCTCTTAGGTATTACTAATTAAATTTAATTAACGATCAATTAGCGCCCACGATGTTATAGCACTCGGTCAATTAGAGACACTTTACTTGATAAATTAAAGCTTAACTCACGGATAGAAAGGATGGTGCACCGGGTACACAATGAGTTTCAAAAACATTTTCGTGATCACTTATCTGAGTGCGCATGATCGCAATAAGTGCGCACACCACTGGGATCTTCTCTGCATTGTGCTGTAATCTGTGTAATAAAAGAAAACTACCGCAGCTCTACCTCATACAATTCAAGACAAGGAAGTATAATATGAACTAAGCAACAAAGTGTATAACCCCTTGTCATTATACAATACAACAGTACAAATAATTTTCCTTAATATAAAGTGAATGAATATACCCGACCCAATTTCCTTGCCGCGGTCGTGGCAAGAAAGCCGCGAGGAAAAAAATGAAATAGATTATAATTTTCGGAGATCACACTCTGGCATTTCATCTTCCTCGGGATACCGTAAACGGCAGAGGGCACATAAAATGCATATATCGTAGGTATTAACGAAGTGAATATTCCTTTTTTACTGTAGACATGATTGTAGATATGATTCCGCGTTTAAATTGTTTATTTATCTTTGCCTTTCATAAAATTGCTGCCTACAAACTCTTGCTATAATGTGAAGCAAAAAAAAAAAACGCAACAATATACGGTAAAATTTTATTTTATTTTATTTTAACGTTAACTTTATTTTTTAAAATATTAACGATAAGTTTGTTGGGTAAATTTCTTCACGTATTGACAGTATGAGCTTTATAATCACCTATTAGAAATAAATAAGAATATGTAATGCCATTATTGTTATTACATGAGGGATTCTCAATGGTCACTGAAGGGAAAATCACTACTTTCCACGTTTGTTCCATCATTCAAGGCAATGCGAAATTAAATAACCGTCCGCTTGAACTACACCTGTAAGGAGTATTATTATTACTACTATTATAATATTGCTGTTTTGAGTCATTATCAAAGATACTTATTATTTGGAATACTGGGTTTATATATGACGATAGATTGCATGAATCTTTAATGAAAGCGCTAACTTTTTTATTGTTCAACTATTACATAAATTTATTGAAAAACCAAAACCACTAAGATTTTTCTGTCAACATTGTTTACCAACAAGCATTTAATGTTCTTACTTTTCACTTCTGTCTTTCATTAACGAAAATGCTCGTCTTGTAGCGGAACGTGATGCCTGTACGTTTCGGACGTGCATATAACGGTTAATTAGATTATATAAATGACCATTTCCTAAGATACCCCATGACGATATATCACCGAGCATTGTGGTTTGGCGTTTTCCTCTGTCCATGCAAGGCCAGTACGCCAAACCTCTGACGGCGAAATGTGAGCATGAATCGCTCCGGCGCAGTGGTGCCAATCGACCGGAGTGCACTTGTTCAGAGTGTTTGCGCACCCTTACGCCGTGTCCATAGAAATGGAGTTCGCCGTTGTCAAATGTTGTACAAATAAGGGTGCTGGGTGGGTGACATCTGTGCTAGATGCAGCGCTGCAATGAACATCGGTAGCCAGCTGCTCTGTATGTCAGGTTACCTCGTAAATATTAATATACCAGATAGTCGTTTTTAGATGTACACGGTTAATTAAACACATTTAAAAAACATGTTTCAGATATACTTTAATCCTCATATTGTATCCTTCCACCGTATGTAAAATTAAAACTTCTGTGAGTCTTATCTCTTTATTCATGCGCTATACAAGTGAAATCGTTGAAATTGTAGCAATGTGGAAGTGTTAATAATATAAAAATTCGTACTTTAATTTGTATAAAACTTGAATCACTAACTTCAGTGGCCATAATCTGAAACCTTACACTCACAACACAAAGTCAAGTCTTAAAAAACAATTTTCTTTGGATCGCTGCAGACTTAACTAGGAGTCAAAATGCTAACGTATAATGAAGCATGTGTGTTGTAACGGGCAGTAATTTTTTTTTAAAAATTGATTTCAAAAGTGCTTACTTTACCATGAACAACATTTATATGCTGGTCACTGTTAATTGAGCACTTTCGAAAGCCCTGCTGAAGATCTACTTCTCTCCTTATTTTGTATCATTTCGCCATATGTAAGATTAACATTGTCATGGACCCGCTCACTTTATTGATCCGTCATTCAGGGGAAGAAATTGAATTTTTTAGGAAAGTAAATGTGTTGATAATATGCAAATCCGTGTGTTTGTGAGTATAAAATGAACAACACTGTCTTCAGTACCGATAAATTTAAAATTTTCATTCTCATTACAACTTCAAAGCGTGGAACTATTTTACGTATTTCGCTGCCAACGTAACTGGCAGGCCACATGCCAGTGCGTACTGGCATGATTGTGTTTATGTCCGGTGTTTTTTTTCATATGCGGGTTTCAATAGTGCTAATTATACCATGAACAGGGATTACCTCCATGTAACTTAGTAACATCCGCTTCTTTTAATTAGGGAATACTTCAAAGAGACATGTGACTATGTTGTTATGGACAGATACAACCAAACATATGTTTAAGACGCACGTTAATTTCTGTAAACATAAATTACTCCAATATTTAGGTAATGCGATTAGGATATTGTAAGCTTAACCTAGTTTTCGCGTTATTTTCAAAGCAGTTACGGATGATACTACCTCACATACAAAAAGGATAGCGTTAACGGTCTGAAAATAGAGAGAATTGTTTACGAAACTCGCGAACCAGGTATGAAAGACACTGAGCAAAATTCAGAATAAACTCAACCGACTAAACTACTCGAAAATCTGCGTAGAATGTAAATATTCCAACAGCATTTTTGTTTGAAACAGTAACCAAATATTTAGTTACACACTCAGATATATATTAATATATATTTTTTTTTTGCGTTAGTCCATAGAGTAGAACATTTTTGTGAAGTAAATATATATTCAATTTCGCAAGTTAAACTGCATAGAAACTAAATGTGAAGAGATTTCCTTATATGATACGAATTCTTACACTAAAGTTACCGGCCATTATTGATTATTCACTCAAGAAAAGGCAATATGCTTTCTTCCGTTAAGGTTCCCGCAATTACGAAGAAGGCTGGTAAAGAAGCGAGTGGTCGTAAATTAAATCAACACGAAAATTATGTTACACCTGCTAAAAGCTGTATTTTTTTAGCAAGGAAAATAGTGTAGGATAAAAGTACATGTGAGTTCTTACATAAAAAGAAGTAAAATAAATTCGTCGAGATTAAGTACAATCTCTGGTTTAAATGTGAGAGTGATTCTCATTTCCTATTTCAATTTAAACTGGTGCTGCCGATCACACAAAGCGAAATATTGTCCTATTCTGAGATATATATGAACTCACTACTTTAAACATTTTTTTCTGCTTACAAATTGTTTGAATAAAGTATTGATGTTAGCTAAATTCAATTCGTGTTCGGTACAAACGTCGGAATGAAATTCTCTCTACGTGTGTCTCAAAACATAAGTTTTGATTAGGCCTAAGTAGTTTGAAAAAATACCTCGAATTAGAAGAGCCATTTGTAGTTTTAGTTTGATTGGTATAACTAATTCTTTAAACACATGTTCACGCTAACCCGTTAGAAGGCAGTTCGTGAAGACCGCCATAAGCTTCAACATGTGTTTACTGTAGTTGCAATCTTCGTAAATTTAATTTGTAACAATGGACTAATGTGAAACGCAATGTAATATAATGGGCTGAATTACAGAATCCAATTTGCGCTTTTCTCTATCCTGTTTTTTTGTAAACTCTAAAGACGATTTTTAAAAAGCGATTACTCACACTACATTAATTATTTTTAAAATAATTTATTTGGAAGGAAAATAATAAAAGTTGGCAACAAAACTTAAATTATTTTTAACTTTCGTAAGAAAGCTAATTTTCCGAGATCATTAATTTACTGAGAAAGATGTTCATCACAGTCTTAAATATTTTATTATGAAGTACTCGTTAAATATACACTTATTTTAATGTGTATCACTCTGAGTTTGTTTTCAGAGTGTATGTCAATGCCAGGCCACCAAATTTTCATATTCTATCTCTTCAACCGAATCTTAACTAATGATTTTAAAAATGAAAACCACTACAAGTATATAGCTAATAATATCGATAAGCTGTTCCATACACGTTTCGAAAAAATAAGCTGCAACGCGTAATGTAACGTGTAAACGTAATGAAACGTAACGACGATACTTCCTCGTACACACCACACACAAAAATACACAACAATGTGAGACACTAACTTAATGCAAAATAATAATAAACTAAGGGATAAAAGGGGTTCTGTACGCCTCTGTGTATATGAGGATGATTATGCGACAGCTGTAGTACGTGTAACGAATTTTCTGGGTAGAGTGAAAACCCTAACTGCGCACCACGATCGCCCGAATTGAGTACCGAATTGCCGTGCTTATTGAAAAACAGAATGATTGCCTCTTTGACTCCTTGAAAACACAATACGACGTGAGAACTGGAAATTATAATCTCCTTAGGTATGACTGAAGGCAGTCTGACGAGTTACTTTTACCCGGTCCCGTCTAGACTCTAAGTAGGGATACACACACCCTGGATCTTATCAAACTGAAGTAACGTGTTCCATTTGTACATCCAGCAACACAACACTCTGGTAGTAAAAATACTTGGGGGCAGAATAAACACATGCACAAACAGGAACAACAGGAGGAAACTTGCAACTACTACGAAATGTCAACAATGTGCGACTGTGTATGAACATGTCTGGAAGTTTGATTGAACTCAATTTGACTTTTCCCAGAAAAAAAAAAATCATCCAGATGGCAACACAAATTAGCAGATCATCTGTGGCTTCGGAAATACTAACCATATCATTCAAATATGTTTGCTTCTAGCAGTGGCCTTAGAATCATTAGTGCCCTCGTGATGGTTAAAAACTTAAATGCTTGAAATGTTCAGAAACCACTCAAAAATCTTAAATGTTCCTTCAGAAATAATTACTTTAATTCAAACCTTTGCAAATAGCTAGCGGCAGAGCAAGGGTTCAGTTGAGGTTTGCAGTAGTAAATGTCGGAAAAGTTGTGCACGTACGAAAAACAGCATGGCTGAGTGAAAAATATTCTAGACGGTCGTATTAACGGTGTGAGGTGAAAAACTTTATTTTGAATTTCTTAGCTGAAATTAGAGCTCAAACTTAGAATTTTGATGATCTTGAAGTTCCCGATGATCAAGTAAGTCGACGTGGCATCTCTCCGGAGGTGCAGCAGCCCTGGGCGACGTCTTCCCTATATATAAGCACACGGCTTACGGTGCTAGCATACAGTTCAATGGCACCTTAACGGACTTCTTACGAGTTCTAGTTATTCTAGTTAACCCCTCTGAAAGCTACGTGGAGGGGGCTAATACAGATCTACTTATTGCAATAAACATCTCGCGTCTTCGTCTCTAGTAGATGGCCTGCAATTTCAGGGATGCGAACTCGTACTTCCCTAAGGGAAATATAAATGTAATGACTAGGGCACAGCCCACCAGAGCTGGCTGCCTGAAGTCGCGTAACTAGATGTCCGTCTTATTCGTTGAAAACATAACTTAAGGATGTTATTTAAACACTGGCCAATCACGAGGGTTACAATTCATATTCAATTGAACTGCCACTTAAATCTGCCCCAACGTTCAAAATGTATAGAGTCATTGCCTAGTAAGTACACGTACACAATATAAGAATAGAAATACATATAAATATGCGGCCAAATAAAACTTATGTTAAAACAAAATAAACAAAATGGACTCTGTTTCAAAAACAAATAAATAAATGTTGCCACGAAATAAAATTAATCATGTGAAAAATAATTTTGAGCTTGTTAAATATAAAAATTACGTGATAATAATAATTCATTATTATGGCTCAAAATGCGGGTGTTACAAAGCTTAAAACATATTTTACAATATGGCCTACGAGCGAAAACATTGTTCGAAGGCTGAAATGAGTAAATAAGTATATAACAAATATTATATAAAGTATTCAAAATGAAACATTCATTGTCTGGATAAATTGTAAATCAATGAATCTCTGCAACCACTGCCAACAATATTGTTGTATTAAAGCCTTTTTCACAAAAAATAATTGTCACGCTGGCGTTAAATTCAATTTCACAGCTAAAAATTGCTCTTATTTACCAGTGTTGGAATGTAAATGAACACGATATACTTTCAAAAATCTCCGCCTCATGTAATTACTTTGACCCGCACGGTTTTAGAGAATCGTATTCATGCATTTCAACACCAATTATTATTGAGCTTAGCATACCTACAACGTACACAACACTGTTGTGATAACGGGCGATGCTCTTCAATGACGCAGACTAGCCAAATGACGAGCGGTTTACATTAGTCAATGTGTGTTTCTGTCCTACGTCAGAAACCCCCACAACGTATATCATTGTCTACATAAAGCCCAGCTCTCATTACAGGCAATGCACTGCCATATGCAGGTCGCTATAAATTGTTTCATTTTAGTATGTTAATCCTTTTTATGTTGTACGTTATGCTTGTGTTACTGTTTAACTTATGTGTTTATTTAGCAATTTCATTTTTAAAGTTGAGGGACGAGTTAATATAATAAAAATATAATTAGATATTATCCAGAAATCTATAAAAATTACAGACAAATTACTGATATACATATTCAGGTGAGACTTTACGTTATATTACAAATAACCTATGTCAATGTTCATTGATGAACCGTGTGTTGCTGTTAAGAGTCTGTTCTGGTAACAGAGTCCCCCCTTAAAGCTGAAGCTGAAGGCTAATGAAGTTATAGGCGGATACGACGGTTGGCATCATACAGTAAAGATGAAGTAGACCGATTCCTTGGCTTCTACGAATGTACCCAACGTTGACCTACCCCACGCCAATACAACTGTCTAAGTCATATGGGCAACAGTGATGAACGTGTTTGTTTATATCAAAGTTTTCAAAAGGCAATCACTTTTAAACGAATAAAATACTTTTACCAATTTGAACTTTTACCAATTTGAACTTAATCAAACTCCATTAAAAATTTGTTAGAGGGAGTATACCAACATCTCAAAGCACTTGTTGACTAAACAGTGTTCTAACCTCAAATCCTACCCACGTCGTTCATGATAGTCGTGTTGGCAGAAAAGCAGTTGAATGTCGTGACACGAAGACTGGTTCTGCGCAGCCAGCGAGATCGCTCTACCTGATATTCACTCTACGGTTGGCACATCTTGGCGGCTTCTTGGTCCATCTTGCTCGGCCGGCGTGGTGCAGAGAAAAGACGCTGCTCGAGTTGTTACGGTGTCTTAAGTCGTCAAAACATTACGTAATCGTGACCTGGTTCCATGTCTGGTGGAAGTGATTCTTGTTGTTTTCAGTTACAAATGGCTTGCGCAATAAAGTTCCTACTATTGCAGTCTACTTCCCACTGATTATTTGGGGGCCACGGTGGTGTAGTGGTCAGAATACTTGCCTCCCACCTGGGCGAGCTGGGTTCGATTCCCGGCGGGGTCGCAAGCCGGATTTTTGCACTTGGGAATGGTGCCGGACGATGCCGCTGGTCGGTGGGTTTTCTCGGGGATATCCCGTTTTCCCCGCTTTTGTATTCCGGCACTGCTTCATATTTGCCTCACTTAAACTTCGTCGGCTTTCAAGACCTCGATGTTATGAGCCGCTCACATTTCTTCACTCCACTTGAGTGGTAATAATGGCATATGTGATGGCGTGATCAGGAGAGCTGCCGAACTAAGGCCTGCTCACGCCATCGTATAAAGTTTGTTGTAACAATATACTTCAGTCAGCTAAACTTGTATTGACTCACGTCTACCGCTAATGAGTTATTCCTGTTGCAAAAAAAAAATACATTAAGTTTAATAGGCATCGCAGCAGTGCGGCAGCCGTGCCATAATAAGAGTTTTGCGTGTTGCGTACCGTCTAGGTACAACAGTAATTTGCCTAGAAATTCGTGCATGAATATATCGAAAACAAGAAACCACAGTAATGCAGTGTTCAGACCACACGCAGTGGGTTTTCTCGGAGCATTCCTATTTTCCTAACGATTTCATTCCGTCACTTATTGGCGCTAAAGACGTCAGATTTTAATCAACGCCTAAATATATATCTCCCGTACCCATACAATAAACAGCGGGGCTAAGCATGATGACACCAGGAAAGCCTTTTCGTTAAGTTCAAATCTGTTGGGAAATGGTCCGTTATTGGGATATCAATTAATCTCCCCCGTTAAAATATTTAATGTGGGATCAAGGAGGCCACCCTAGTTTTTTCCACCTATTTTTTCGAGACTAAAATGAGGCCAGAATACTAAGAAATCATCAGTTATATACAACTGCTGTGCGTATAAGAGGTTTTAACCTGTGGATAGGTAAGAACTTAAGGGGAAGGNGGGTAGCATCACAAGTAATGCAGTCTGAAGAAATAACTGTTCTCGCAAGTTTGTTAAAAAGTCCCGTAAATTAACGGGAATTTTTAACGATAATCGTGCAAATAATATACAAAAACAGTCCGTAATGAAGAAAAACATTAGTTATATTTATAAAATACGAAATATCTCCGAATTTCCTGTATCTTTGAATGTGTGAAATAAACAATACCAAAACTACACGTTGCACGAAAATGATCATTCCAGCGACAGTTAGCGTATTCGTTTGTACCATCAAATAAATTTANCCAAAACTACACGTTGCACGAAAATGATCATTCCAGCGACAGTTAGCGTATTCGTTTGTACCATCAAATAAATTTAAAAAAATGACCTGCAAGAAACGACAGATCTACAAACCAAAAACAAGAAACCAAAATGTACGACCGTCACTCTGCTGCAAAAAAGGAATTTTCTTTATAAAACATATGTAAGTACGATAAATGAGTAATTGAGATCTTGGTTTGGTTTTAATTGATTCAGTTTTCAAATCCTGCTCAAGGATGAAACAATTCAATGTTATAGCTCCTTTTTTTAACATAGAGANTTAATTGATTCAGTTTTCAAATCCTGCTCAAGGATGAAACAATTCAATGTTATAGCTCCTTTTTTTAACATAGAGAAACTCTCACAAACCGCAAATAATGGTATGTTATTAATGAAACCACGAAAAACCTATATATAATAGAACAATTACGACAAAATAATCTTAAATTTACATTAAAAATCAGGGTAATTCTCCGGAAGTTCGTTAAAGAGAACACTGAATGACCTTGACTTAACGAAGATTACTGCGCAATTTTTACACACGCCCAAATTCTTGATTTTGCAGAAATTATTTCTAGCATTGTTAGTTTACAGGATAGCTTTCTAGTTGTTGCAATCCAATGCTTTAGTGCATCGTTTTATTCAGCAGTTGTAATTTACCAACGTCACCTGCAAAAAAAAAATTGGAAATGAACAAGTTTATTCACACAACGGGTCGCAAAGTAATAAGTTACACAAAAAAAAAGCAATGGAGCAAAGAACNGAAATGAACAAGTTTATTCACACAACGGGTCGCAAAGTAATAAGTTACACAAAAAAAAAGCAATGGAGCAAAGAAGGGTCCTTTGTCTCCGCTAGGGAAACAATAAACTCGTCGTACGGGGCCCAACAACGGCATNAAACTCGTCGTACGGGGCCCAACAACGGCGTAAATTAAAACTACCATAAAGACAATGCGGAAAGTAAACAAAAGCAAACCCAAACGAATAATCATCAACATCAGGGAACAATCGAGCGAGGTTGCCCCAACATGCTGATGTTTCGGTAGATGACATCGATCGACGTGCCATCGTAAATAATTTTCATGATTTTTAAATCGCGAGAAAAGAGGTGGAAGCAATAGCAGAAAATTTAGAAGCTACATAGAATGAAAACTGGTTGCATAATAGGTTCTTAAAATACTTGTGTTCAAGATGGCAAAGAGCTAAGCTAAGCGAAGAGTACTGTGATATGGTGACTTGATTATTTTATTTTATTACTCTTCCCGGACAATATTCCGGCTTCAAGTCCTAGGTAACAAGTATGTGCGTGTGTGCCATTTTTAAGTTTACGTAAGTATGGAACACTCTTAATTCGAATCAGTGCAAAAAATTCGCAGTGAAATTCAACTACTCGAATCGAAAAAAAATGGCTCCAGCTAGAATCGGCGGAAAACAACTAGTTGTTTCAGTCAAACAATTTCACTGATTCGATAAGTGGCAGCTAACTGCGTACGGCGAATGAAATATTATTGTTACTGAATTCAGCCAAATCCTGAGAATTAAACGTATTTCTGATAGTTACTGCTGATATTGTGCAATTTATCGCAGTATAAAAATAATGCAGTTTTAAACCTCCAAACCGAGTGCTATGGTGATTACGTGAAAACGAAATGAATGACTGAAAGTTCACGTTGCCTCGTAAAATGGTAGGCCTATTATAGAAGACGAAACTCACTTTAAAAATATATGTTTTATAAGTTTTATTAGTTTATGCGTTTTATTAAATTTGATACGCCTTTTTTTTATCTAATCCATCAGTCAAAAACAAATCACTGAATAACAGCAAATTAAATGTTTGGATAATTATTGACAATAAGTTAAGTAAAACTAATAATTTCACTAATTCGTTCGTTAAATTGGTTAAAGTGACTTTTAAATAAGTCAGTTGTTGTTAATTGATTTAAACTGTGAAATTTTCAGTGATTCAGATTTAGAGTGAATGTAAATCATTTCTTAACAGCCTCCCAACCTTAATTTTGGTTTAAATTGGTTTTGCCTTGCAGATTACTAGTTCAGGATATTATCGAAATTTCTTTGTTTTGGCGTGGTAAAAATTAGTAAGTTAAAGTCATCAAACTTACGCGTAATATACTTCCCTCCCCCTAAATACTACAGCAGCACAATTAGCGAACACTTAGTTACGCCAGCCCTTCCGAACAGCAGTATTGTTACAAATACATAGCAAACAACGTATACGTATCAACAAAGTTGTTTTACCAAAACAATGCGTCCCCTCGTGCAAAAAAGGCGATTTCATTAGTGCACTGAGTACTTACACTTTGTAGTGGTACCCGTGTAATCAATATTAATTACCTTCGCTATTCGTATTCATTTATAGTTATGTTTTGACGCTTCGTACGGTTACACACAGCGCTTGATAAACAACATATTTGTTACTCTTTCGCTTTACAACTCAGGAACCATGAAAGGAAGGTGAACGCCGACGAATTCAGGAAGTGTTACGTATTGGCTGAACGCGATATTCGCAGCATCGGTGCTAATTACGACCAGCACATATCGCACTGTTCAATCGGAGGGCAACGCTAGACCGATGCCCTGCTCCTGAGTTTACCCTCAGTTGCTGAGAACACGTAAGTGTTTGTTTCCCTTGTCCATCGAAGCGGCGGATTATTAAATGGTAATGTGCTGCTGAATGCGAGATGCGGAAACTATGCTGACGCCACCCGTTCCGTTAAAGAGGGCCGCTCTCAGCAATAACAGACGACAGATAGAACGTAAAGCGTAGATGGAGTATTTCACAACGCTTGAAAGGAATATCGCCTATAAAAAAATTAGAAACTAGAGATGTTCTTTATCACCTCGACTATACTTAAAATGTAGCTTCGTGACAGCGCAAAAATGTAATTCTGTTAGTAACAATTATAACGGAAATATTAGATATTATTATGCTTTATATACTATAACTTTTACTACGTATAATACACATAATGTATAATATAAAATACATACATACAGATTTTACTATCTTATTCCAAATAACATAAATCTAAGTATTAGCGCGATTTTAATGATAACGTGTATTGTGCATGGCCTTAATAAAACTCCGCGCTTCATATGAACTTGGAGAATGAGGTGGTTAAAAGTGTTACCCCACCATGAGGCTCTGGGTTTGAATCCGAGATTGGTCAATGATATGTGCGCAGTAGTATGATTAGATTTAAGCATCTTTCTCCGCTCCCTTCCCCCTCCTCAACAGACATATATACTTCCTACTTCCTTTCTTTTCCCAAGAGTTACCAAACATTTAAGGGCTATGTAGAGGTCTCCTAATGCGATAATTCTAAAAAAAAAATCACCAACAGTATTTGAAATATTAAATATATGTTTATGAGGGTAACATTTTCTTGTTTATTGAGTACATACTTTCAAATAAAAAATCGCCAATATTTACAAAAAATTACGGATAACAATTACAAAATCAGTGAATACACCAAAATAGTATTTTCATATCTCCATGACTTTATAATGAATGTATCATAAAAATTATTATTTTTTTAAATAAAATTTTTAACAGGAGCTTTAAAAAAATTAAATTCTGTTAAAAATATTTTTTTTTTGTTACAATAGAGTTGCATAACATAGTTTATAAAATTGAAAACAATTTCAATTTATTTTGCACATGTAATGATTNAAAAAAAAAAAAAAAAGAGTCGGCAATATTTTACACGAAAGTTATGCACTTTATCAAATATTGCTGTATACGATGATTTCATAAATTAAAATATAAAGGTAATCCTTATCAACATATGATATAAAGTTCAAATTCGGTTTGCGGTTTCGTATATCGAAAATCCGGCGCAGGTACCACGTCCCGGTTTTGTTCCATTTAAAATTTATTGTCCCCGGACGCAGATAATCATTCTAATGATAAATATAACACAATAATTACAAACAATTGCAAGGAAACAAAATGTACTTTTTTTGTCATTGCTCTAATGAATTCGTAAATCTCTTGAAACAACCAATTCTTTCTATGTAATAATAATTCCTTACTATAATGGTACACGTTACTGTAATCTTTCTAAATAATATTGCAAGTCTTACCAGAATGACCATCAGCCATGGTAAAGCAAATACTTCCACGAAATACGCCCATAGGCTTGCGGAACTTACGACTGAAACAAGGTAATAAGGTGCAAATGAGCATATTGTTTCTTCACGCTCGATGCATGACTTTGCAGGTCGCAGCAGACGATTCTCGCCTCTAAAATGTACCAGTTTTGACGTGTTATTGTCTCTCCGAACATATAGCCACATAACTAGGGTAATGATTTGTAATTTTAGAAAAAGTGGAATAATTACATATGAGCTCCTAAAGGTTGCTTTTCCAACACTGCGCGACGTAGCGAACGCAGTTCCTTGGAAACTGATGTTTCATACGTGTTGTAACAATTTCATATGCTTGCGACACAACCACCGTAGAATGGAAACCAAAGACAAAGAAACCCTATTATTTGTATGCTTACAGCGTATTTCTGTACTTATACGTAGATGTGACCTATACGTAGATGTGATAGTTTGGAAAAAAACGCGAGCGTTCGACCACGTAATATGAGAATTCGCGCGCGAATACGATAGTTGCACTAGCAGATCACCGAGTGTATACGATTTCTGATCTGTTATTCTGTTGATTACTTTACGTCACCTTGAACGTATTTGGGGAAATGTGTGGTGATTGTTTACCATTTAATTCTGTATTCCAGGCAAATGCCTGCACACTTGTACTGAAGACGCGTAGATGTGTCTCGACATATCGCTTCCGTGTAATCGACTAGATAATGTACAACGATAAACGTGATCCTAACCTTCAGCATTGTCTGTTATTGAAGATGAATAAGTTGGTTGTCTCTTATTACCTATAAATGCCGGGGGGGAAAAAACTTTCCTTTGTACAAAAATTAAGTGTACAACATATAATATAATAATTTACCACTTTGCAAAAAAGAATGCTAGGTGAAAGGCTAATAGCTCTAATAAATTTTCTGGAGGGTTATAGGTACAGAGAAAGTTTTCACGACATGCTGATAGCTCTAGTTTGCTGCCTGAATCTGAACAAAACAAACTATAACGATGCTGGTAAAAAAATTAAATATATAATGTTTTATTATGCTATAAAGAGAGCCAGGTGAATACACTAATGATTGTATTACATGTCATTACTTAAGACCGCATGGTAGGGAAATTATATCAACATCAAATGCATCCCAACATTAGATGGTGGGTGTCCCGCCCGCGAGTCCCATCACTTTTTATGTCACGCAGTGTAATTTTGACGTTCAGCTAATAATGACAGGCAACACAGGTGTCTCGCTTTCAGCTTTTATGTTCCCGGGTGCACTGTTTGCTCCCACGCACAGACTAAAAATAGCGGCTGGCTGCTGCAAATTAATGAGCCGGCCGCACGGTTTTAACCGCTGCCAGTTATTGACAGAGTTCACGCGCGGAACATCATGTGGCTGTGAAGGGGGTAAAACACGATATAAAGAGCGGTGCTGGAGGCCGCGACAATTCTCCAGTTCACGTAGTTTTTTAATGCCGTATTGGATTATGTGATTTCTCCTCGATAAAAGTTTTTCAAAAAGAAAATTTTTCGAAAATGCTACTTGCTACTTACAGTACAATCATAACATGCAGTACAAACGCAATACACTGCCGGACATGGAAATCGCTGCACTCTTTCTCCTTGCGTGAAAATCTTTTAAAACATCACAAACTGATGTAGGCTATTCCCGATTAAGTGAACACTTTGTAAGGCCCTTCCAGCAGACATGATAACCATAAATTATATTATTGTGGCCTCAGACGTTAAATTTGAGAGACATAGATAATTTACACTGTGTTTCTTAGGCAGATGCCAATTTTTAATTAATAATAATTTCCGAAAATAAACAATTGAGATGAAAGGAACTTTTAAGCACGGCCTTAAAAAGTGCTCGGTTTTTATAGTTGATAGTATAAATGAGAAGTGATTAGTCTTTCACGCAAAGGTGCGTTTGCTAAGTATCCGCTAAAACGCGTTCATTATGGGGTAGAGCCTCCTCTCGCGGCTATACAGGCAGCGATGCGCCGAGGCATCCCAGAACAGAGGAAGCGGGTAGTGCCCTGAGGCACATACCGCTATGCTACCTACAACTGCACACCCATATTGAGCCAGTGTCTGGGCGAGTGGTTGACTGTGGTGCAGGCCTCACCACATCATATCCCACCTGTTCAATACGGGACAAATCTGGAGACCTGGAAGGCCAAGTGACGGTGTCCGCATATCGCAGAGCCTTTTCGGAGGTGCGAGCTGTATGGAGTTCANCTCTCAGCAATAACAGACGACAGATAGAACGTAAAGCGTAGATGGAGTATTTCACAACGCTTGAAAGGAATATCGTCTATAAAAAAATTAGAAACTAGAGGTGTTCTTTATTACCTCGACTATACTTAAAATGTAGCTTCGTGACAGCGCAAAAATGTAATTCTGTTAGTAACAATTATAACGGAAATATTAGATATTATTATGCTTTATATACTATAACTTTTACTACGTATAATACACATAATGTATAATATAAAATACATACATACACATTTTACTACCTTATTCCGTAAAACATAAATCTACGTAGTAGCGCGATGTTAATAATAACGTTTATTGTGCATGGCCTTAATAAAACTCCGCGCTTCATATGAACTCGGAGAACGAGGTGGTTAAAAGTGTTACCCCACCATGAGGCTCTGGGTTTGAATCCGAGATTGTTCAATGATATGTGCGCAATAAAATGATTATATTTTAAGCATCTTTCTCCGCTCCCTTCCCCCTCCCCGTCGGACAAACATACTTCCTTTATTTTCCCAACAGTTACCAAAAATTTAAGGGCTATGTAGAGGTCTCCTAATGCGAGAATTCTGAAGAAAAAAAAAACACCAACAGTATTTGAACTATTAAATATATTTTTATGAGGGTAATATATTTTTGTTTATTGAGTACATACTTTCGAATAAAAAATCGCCAACATCTACAAAAAAATTACGGATAACAATTACAAAATCAGTGAATACACCAAAACAATATTTTCATATCTCCATGGCTTTATAATATGTATATCATAAAAATTATTCTTTTTTTTAAACAAAATTAAATTCGGTAAAAAAAAAGATTTTTTTGTTACAATAGAGTTGCATAAAATAGTTTATAAAATTGAAAACACTTTCAATTTATTTAGCACATGTACTGATTTTGTAGTTTCTATGTTATTAATCTAAAAAAAAAAAAAAAAAAAAAAAAAGTCACNCAATATTTTACACGAAAGTTATGCACTTTATCAACTATTGCTATATAAGATGATTTCGTAAGTTAAAATATAAAGGTAATCCTTATCAACATATTATATAAAGTTAAAATTCAGTTTGCGGTTTCGTATATCGAAAATCCGGCGCCGGTACCAGGTTTCGGTTTTGTTACATTTCAAATTAATTGTCGCCGAACGCAGATAATAATTCTACTGATAAATATAACACATTAATTACAAACAATTGCAAGGAAACAAAATGTACTTTTTTTTGTCATTGATCTAATGAATTCGGAAATTTCTTCAAACAACAAATTCTTTCTATGTAATAATAATTCCGTATTATAATGGTACACGTTACTGTAATCTTTCTAAATAATATTGGAACTCTTACCAGAATGACCATCAGCCATGGTAAAGCAAACACTTCCACGAAACACGCTCATAGGCTTGAGGAACTTACGACTGAAACAAGGTAATAAGGTGCAAATGAGCATATTGTTTCTTCACGCTCGATGCATGACTTTGCAGGTCACAGCAGGCCATTCTCGCCTCTAAAATGTACCAGTTTTAACGTGTTATTGTCTCTCCGAACATATAGCCACATAACTAGGGTAATGATTTGTAATTTTAGGAAAGTGGAATAATTACATATGAGCTCCTAAAGGTTGCTTTTCCAACACTGCGCGACGTAGCGAACGCAGTTCCTTGGAAACTGATGTTTCATACGTGTTGTAACAATTTCATATGCTTGCAACACAAGCACCGTAGAATGGAAACCAAAGACAAAGAAACCCTATTAATTGTATGCTAACAGCTTATTTCTGTACTTATACGTAGATGTGACCTATACGTAGATGTGATAGTTTGGAAAAAAAAACGCGAGCGTTCGACCACGTAATATGAGAATTCGCGCGCGAATACGATAGTTGCACTAGCAGATCACCGAGTGTATACGATTTCTGATCTGTTATTCTGTTGATTACTTTACGTCACCTTGAACGTATTTGAGGAAATGTGTGGTGATTGTTTACCATTTAATTCTGTATTGCAGGCAAATGCCTCCACACTTATACTGAAGACGCGTAGATGTGTCTCGACATATCGCTTCCGTGTAATCGACTAGATAATGTACAACGATAAACGTGATCCTAACCTTCAGCATTGTCTGTTATTGAGGATGAATAAGTTGGTTGTCTCTTATTACCTATAAATGCCGGGGGGAAAAAAACTTTCCTTTGTACAAAAACTAAGTGAACAACATATAATATATTAATTTACCACTTTGCAAAAAAAAAGCTAGGTGAAAGGCTAATAGCTCTAATAAATTTTCTGGGGGGTTATAGGTACAGAGAAAGTTTTCACGACATGCTGATAGCTCTAGTTTGCTGCCTGAATCTGAACGAAACAAACCATAAAGATGCTGGTAAAAAAATAAAATATATAATGTTTTATTATGCTATAAATAGAGTCAGGTGAATACACTAATGATTGTATTATATGTCATTACTTAAGACCACATGGTAGGGAAATTATATCAACATCAAATGCATCCCAACATTTGATGGTGGGTGTCCCGCCCGCGAGTCCCATCACTTTTTATGTCACGCAGTGTAATTTTGACGTTCAGCTAATAATGACAGGCAACACAGGTGTCTCGCTTTCAGCTTTTATGTTCCCGGGTGCACTGTTTGCTCCCACGCACAGACTAAAAATAGCGGCTGGCTGCTGCAAATTAATGAGCCGGCCGCACGGTTTTAACCGCTGCCAGTTATTGACAGAGTTCACGCGCGGAACATCATGTGGCTGTGAAGGGGGTAAAACACGATATAAAGAGCGGTGCTGGAGGCCGCGACAATTCTCCAGTTCACGTAGTTTTTTAATGCCGTATTGGATTATGTGATTTCTCCTCGATAAAAGTTTTTCAAAAAGAAAATTTTTCGAAAATGCTACTTGCTACTTACAGTACAATCATAACATGCAGTACAAACGCAATACACTGCCGGACATGGAAATCGCTGCACTCTTTCTCCTTGCGTGAAAATCTTTTAAAACATCACAAACTGATGTAGGCTATTCCCGATTAAGTGAACACTTTGTAAGGCCCTTCCAGCAGACATGATAACCATAAATTATATTATTGTGGCCTCAGACGTTAAATTTCAGAGACATAAATAATTTACACTGTGTTTCTTAGGCAGATGCCAATTTTTAATTAATAATAATTTCCGAAAATAAACAATTGAGGTAAAAGGAACTTTTAAGCACGGCCTTAAAAAGTGCTCGGTTTTTATAGTTGATAGTATAAATGAGAAGTGATTAGTCTTTCACGCAAAGGAGCGTTTGCTAAGTATCCGCTAAAACGCGTTCATTATGGGGTAGAGCCTCCTCTCGCGGCTATACAGGCAGCGATGCGCCGAGGCATCCCATCATAGAGGAAGCGGGTAGTGCCCTGAGGCATATATCGCTACGCTTCCTGCAACTGCACACGCATATTGAGCCAGTGTCTGGGCGAGTGGTTGACAGTGGTGCAGGACTCACTACGTCATATCCCACCTGTTCAATACGGGACAAATATGGAGACCTGGAAGGCCAAGTGACGGTGTCCGCATATCGCAGAGCCTTTTCGGAGGTGCGAGCTGTATGGAGTTCAGCATAATATAGCTACGTGATGCCGTTGGCTATGCTCAGCAATAATTACCACAGGAAAANAGCATAATATAGCTACGTGATGCCGTTGGCTATGCTCAGCAATAATTACCACAGGAAAAAGGGGCCGCAGAACATCATCTACATATCACCGTGCTGCCTCCGCGCCTACAGCTACCACGAGACGTTACCGGGTGTCGCAACTGATATCACGTGGTGTCCGGGAGGTATGGCATTCACGAATCAGTGCAGGATCATTGCTGCAGTGCCAAGACCGTACTGCGACCATAATATGCATTCAGATTGACGTGGGACTCATCGAAGAACAAAATGCATCGCCTTTCCTCCGCCGTATGAGCATATCAAAATTTGACGCGACGAGTGTACGAAAATACTTATCATGTTGATCTGCTTTAATGCAGCGGGTTTGTGACCAGATCGTCTCCTCTCGTGCCTGAGACCGTTACGGTATAACGGGAGACAACTTTCTGAGCGATCAATTATAGAAGAGTGCACCACAGGTTTTTCTTACATTCTGGCTGTTCTCAAAGGCCACACAGGCTGTTAATCTGTCACATCAGTCCTTCGACGTGTGTGCACTCTTCACCGGACTTTTATTCTCCTAGACTTTTTGAGTTTGGTCAAAGCTCTAACTGAAAGCAGTTGAATGTACTATCAGCTGACGCGGGTCCGTGCCACAGTTCTTGGCTCTAGCAGGTGACAGCCGACCTTGCGGAATGCGCGAGGGCGTGGGTCTGCGCCCGCCACCTACGAAATGACCCACATATAGTGGCAGGCAAAACTTAAAGCGGATCTCCCCATTCGAGCGGGCTCACACAGCGCCCGCTCCGTCTCTGAAAGAGGGCCAATGGAGAAGCGGCGGGTTTCTTGGGAGTGAGTAATGTCCCCTTGGTGACTTTTCCCAGGTTCCCCGCATGGGTAGGCCCGAAAAAGATCAGCCAGGTTTTGAACGCGAACTGCGGTGAACAGAGACCAGCCAGTTGTTCGCCCGGCCAATGAAGCTTTCCGCGAATGGTGAATCGCGAATCGTAGTAAGGAGAGCAGGTGTGATGAACTGGTAAAAACCTAACCTACGCAGGGGTGTGTTCTTAGTTCATTCTGACAGCATTTATTTTAAGATTTTAGTAATTTATAATGCAAAAATTGAAAGGAAAAATTTATATTTATTTCGCTTTGTTATCGCAGCTTTAGTTGCGTAAAAATTTACATTATTGTGAATCAAACGTAAAAGCAAATTCGATATTACAGGTTAAAATATTGGTATAAGTCGTAGAGAAATTCCAAATTTTTAAACGGCAAACCGTAAAAATATAAATTTTTGCCCTACATTTGACATTTAAGTGTATACTTAAAGACCAATAAGTGTTTACTNGCAAACCGTAAAAATATAAATTTTTGCCCTACATTTGACATTTAAGTGTATACTTAAAGACCAATAAGTGTTTACTAATTTTGTAGCTTGGGCTTATTTTAAAAAACTAGGGGCTTAACGACTGTGCAAAATAAACGCAGTACTAGGTTTCAAAACATTCTCAACAAAATTATTGGGATTATATATTTCTNTTAACGACTGTGCAAAATAAACGCAGTACTAGGTTTCAAAACATTCTCAACAAAATTATTGGGATTATATATTTCTGAAATGTCAATTGGAATTTAAACATTGTACGTCATCCTAGACATAACATTTCGCTTTAACTAAAATAATCTTCATATCAGCAGAGTAGCGTAAACCGAGTCCTTTTGAAACCATTAAAATGTTTGTCCTATAATTTTGCATCAAGTTTTCCTTAAAATGAAATTGTATCTAGTATTAGACTCTATGTATACCAGCCAGTAATTGTATTTCACAGAACTAGCTGTGGCACTCCTGCAAATACAAAAATAAATAAATAAACTTAAATAAATAAAACCATAAACTGTAATATTTTTAAATTGTACGAGGTGAAGCCATAGCCAGATAAATTCATCTTTATTCACTTAGGGATATTTTTGCAGGCAGCTGATTTAAATAGCGCTTTATCTGCTTTAATATGAATCCCCTGTCATATAAACAAAACCTTAATTAAATTTTTTCATAATTTATTTGAGCAGTGAATTCAAATCTACAAAAATTATTATCAGTTTGTATCTACCAATGTTACGAAAGATTTTCCGTTGCCTAGCTCACAAGAGCCGAACTTGAAGGGGCTATCGACCCAGACTTGCAGCTGGGGGGAAGTGGTGTAAAACCCCACAAGCCATGAATATTTCAGCGGACAGTGATCGATAAATCGATGTGCTGAATGCACTTAGTGTCCACTTACCTGCCTTGAAAGATTATCGTTAGTGGCCACGCATGCCGTAAAGATGTTGGCGTTTTATTATACGATTATTAAAAAATACTACCCCACAAATATTTTTACGGCCAGGCCGAAAATATTTCTTGAGTGCCAAAACTCGTGAACGACAGGTTGACTCTCCCATTTCAAAATTATGTCCCANCCAGGCCGAAAATATTTCTTGAGTGCCAAAACTCGTGAACGACAGGTTGACTCTCCCATTTCAAAATTATGTCCCAAGAAAAACGCTAGTTTAAACATGATAATAAATGCTCTTTAGGGACTATTTCCACAGAGCAGATGTTTTTCCGAACTACAGGAAACAGAAAACGGAAGCAGTGTGAGGATTTGAGACTAGGAATGCGTGTCCTGTAATTGGTCTTGGTGGCTTGATTTTTTTCGAATTGGCAACAAAAATGGGGTTATTGTTCCATGATATGATTCTGAAAATTATTCGGCACACGGAAATGACTTTTGAGAGGTACACAGAAATATTCTACATGGTCTTAGGCCGATCACTTTATAATGTCGCTTAAGAAACACGTGAACATTTTTTTTTTCAAAACTAGGAACATCCCTTGATGACTTTCAATGTAATTAAAGATATCACCAACACTTTCCGTATGCACACGAGAACGTAAATTATTATAAAAAAGTAGAAGGACCGCACAAGGTATTTCCAGGACTTTCGCTATAAAATAGCCTATATCCGTACCTTATTGCCACCTATTTTGCATTCATAAATAATATTGAACAAAAATACGTGTTATGTTTGTGGAGCTATTAAGAAGAAAGCGTAAATGCGGAATCGGGAACTATAAAAAAGTGACATTAATTTATTTTCAGAGGCTGCTGAGATAATAACATTGAAATATTCCAATCCTCTAAGTTGAAGACCTAAGTAAAAATATCTCTACCGCATCATTCTAGTCATTTATAGACTCTACGTGTGATTATTTAAGGTAATTAACCCTAATTTAAAGTAAAGTGTATATAACTATAAACCTCCTATTGCTTCCACTACGCTTTAAGGTGATATGTGGACTTTAATAAGCTCACTCAAAGAAAAACCAGAATAAATCGGAAGACTTTGCCACAACAATATTACACTCACAGTCGACAGTACCGAAAACTTATTTCCTCTATGGTCTATTCATGGTTTCTTCAAACTTTTTTAATCTAACCTTTCAAAAATCATGCCACGTTTGACGCGTATGGTAATTTCGTAAATATGCATTTTATCACAAGCATTTTATACTCCTGTTAACGTAAAAGTACCTTATTTTCGGTTCAGTTAAAATTTAAAACTTGGATTTTATACATAAATTATAATATTTCATTTATAATTAATATGTATATGAACAGTGATAAAACAGGAGTGTTGGCAAGGCCTAGTATGAAGTAGTTCTTATGCAAAATATCATTAAACTGAGTGCGCACGAATGCGGTGGGCAGTCCCTTTGCTGCAATTTTCTAGACTTGGTTAAGCTTTGTTTGCACGAGGCGGAGGAATATCCTGGAAGTGGAACTTAAGCTGGTCTTCAGAAAAGTTGGAATTACCCGTGAATGAGCTATATAATTACCACCTCCCAGCATAACCTCTCTAACCACCGCAACCGCTATCACGTGATCTATACAATTTGCATCCAGTGCAGTGGAGAGGTTTGGGCGGTTCTTAAGGCTGTTACCTGGTTTGAAATTAGTGAGAATTTTGAACAGAGAAATACATTGTAATGAAATAAGTTTTTTTTAAAAGCCAATTAAAAAAAACTTGAAGCAAAAACCTAAGCGTGAGAAATATACCCTGAAGTTCAGTATCGACCCAAACATAATTTGTTTTTCAGCGATTTTTTATTTAATTAACTATTAAGATTTCTGGTCTTTCCACTAAATAGGCTACACATTAATGTAACAAAAGGCTTCGATAGAAAAAAAAGCATGTATTTTTCTGCTCAAAAAATTCTCCGGTGCTATACATCTCTCTTTAACAGGAACGAGAAAAAAAAAACGAATTTCATTAACATGTATTTCCCTATTCCAAATCCTCACTGCTTTCAAACCAGGCAACACCCTATAACAGAAAGGTCTTTAGAGCCGATTAGGGTGAAGTGAGGTTAGTATGGAGCAGCACCGGAATGTAAAGGCGGGGGAAACGGAAGATACCCTAGAAAACCCGCTGACCAGTGGCTTCGTCCGGTGATATCCCCGCGTGCGTAAATGCAGGAGCGACCCCGCCAGGAATGAAACCCGGATAGCCTTCGTAGGAGGCGAGTAGTCTGACTACTACACGACCGCGGCCCCTATTTTCATCCAGTTTAAATTTAATTTCACCTCACCAACCCAACGAGACAACCCAATAATCACTTCCGGAATCCTGCATAAACACTGATCAAGGATGTTGCAAGAAAAGGATCACACTTTTGTCAGAACATGAGTTGGCACTATCTGACATTTCAGTCATTAAGTCAGAAATCGACGCCGGTAGTTCGACGCCGCTTACCTCCACCATCTAACGTTACTAACATCACTGAAGCAACCTTTACAGAAGTAAACCCCGCCTTTTACGTCACGTTACCAACTCCATGAATCACTCTGAACAACAATATGTTCCTTGTGAACAACAATACGCCTAATTTAGTACTACACGATATCCGAAAGAAACATTTATGACCGCTTGTGATCAGCAATTATGTAGAGATTAAGGCTACGCGTTATCGTAATTACAAGGATACGTGTTTGAATCTGGATGGTATTTGTTTGTCTTTTCCTTGGTCATTGAAAATTTTTTAATAATACAATCTCCTTTTGTGAGAAATTGACTAATAATTTTAATACATATAAATAATTAGAAATATATTTAAACCCAAGAAACAAATAAATTTAAATGAGGAAACCCAGTGGTAATCAAAAGGAGTACATCACTTATTCCCCTTAAAAAATTCAAATTGTCCACACGTGTCAGTCACGCATGAAATTTTAAAATTTATTTTATGTAGAGCTGCTTATAACTGCTCAAGTAAGCAGCACAATTTCAATATAACGTGTTCGTGTTTCTGAAACGAGTTTTAATTATTGTGTTGCGTCGACAATATTAACTTCTTACAGTTAGACACAAGTTTATAAATGTTCCGTGTATTATTTTTATAAGTGACGTTCAAATGCCGTACGGTACAAAATATACATTTACGATTCTTCGGCCACTTTTAGGACTTTTAAATATACTTGAGACATTACTATACAAATTAGTGACGTAATGCCCTCGTGAAGTTGACTGGAGCCAATCAAAATGAAAGAACTAAGGAGTGAACGTTTAAAATAAATGATACAATACTTTCATACTCTTGCAAGACGCCAGAGGCTTATCCGAGATCGTGAGAGTTTGAGGTATTAGAAATAAAATTAAAATAATTTAATTTAAGTTTTAATTTATTTACAACGCTATAAATATGAACACAGCTATTATTTACTAAATTAAACTATAAGTCTTCACTATTACTCTTATTATTCTCAGTAAGCACAATATTTAATGTCAATCGCATTTCTAATTAAAGTCCGTATCACTGTCTCTATAATGGTCGCAGTCACTTAATTCNACAATATTTAATGTCAATCGCATTTCTAATTAAAGTCCGTATCACTGTCTCTATAATGGTCGCAGTCACTTAATTCACGCTTATTATTTACGCATATTCAAATCCAACTGTCTGTTTACATCATTCCAAATGTCTGTCACTCACGTATTCAGTTCAATAAACTCGCTCATCAGACTCACTTTCTACTGCAGCGGTGTTTGCAGTCTGCAGACTTCACTCGTANATTCAGTTCAATAAACTCGCTCATCAGACTCACTTTCTACTGCAGCGGTGTTTGCAGTCTGCAGACTTCACTCGTACTAGCCAATGTCGTCGCCACTCGTCGCTTCGATGTCTTCGCACACCTGGTGCTTAAGGACGTACAATACTCCACACTCTTAAATGTCAACTTAAAAGCCCAACGCGGCTTAAAAACACTAGCTGGTCCGATCGAAACGGCTCCCCGCACCCCGAATCTCGCTGAGAGAGGCTAGGACGATGACCCGAACAATCTTGCAACGATTACTCCAGAAATTCAATTCGCTGATGGACGGGAGCGCACGAGTCCCGGTACCCTTATCGGGCACGTGCAGCGGCACTCCTTTGTAATTCTCCGCCTACTCCTCGAGTTACCAGAGAGTGACTTGACGCACTGTCCTTCGCACGCTCGAGTGGGGCGGTGCAAGGGAAGTGACGAAGAGCGGCAACGTGAAACAATACTATTAACTTACCAAACATTTATTACGCTAAATGGCTCATGATAAAAATAACCGCAAAATGAACAGTGTTTTAGCAACTAAGCTATCTAGGACATGGAAAAGTTTTTAAGTAGTTACTGCTTAGTAAATCTGGAGAATGGATATACAGTAGTATTTGTCTGTTTTTATAGAGACTGAAGGAAATGCGCTTACAGATTTTATGAAGAGAAGAAGGCGGAAACTTTCAGAATATCATGTTTCCAAAAACATGATCTCAGAAATAATTTTAGTAACGTCAGACGAATATCGCTACCACGATTGCGTCTCGGCAATCTTTGACGATGAGCCCTATATTCGGTAACAACGAACAAAGTCGTAAATGATTGTCCGAATATACTCGGTGTGGTTACCAGGCCAAATTCAGCCGTAACACAGATCACTTCTCCAGGGGAACGAAGCTGTTAATACCGGGTACGTACTTTGTCCACGGTACAATCAGGAATTGGCAATTGCTCTCCACATCTCTGATATGAAATGCTCGGTTCAAGACACCGGAGAGCAAGATATGTTTCTGTCTTATAATCGAGTTATCGGTGGCCATGCGCGCTATTACATGAGACTCACGTAAAGAAATGTCTGCACTGACGGTGATTTTCATAGATTAAAATTGAGGTAGATCAGTTTTTGTCTTTCACGTATGTCCGTAACTTTTACTCGGTTCTTCACCAGTACAGCGATCAAAGTCACATGGCCAACAGTAATGAACGAATTTCTTTACCTTTGAATCTTTCACATAGCTACACTTTTATAATGATAAAAGACTGACTGACTTGAAGATATACTGGAGATCCAAAAAAAAACTGTTATTTGCGTGCGTATGCAAATAACAGAGGTATGGAACCAATCAGAGTAAAGCGATATGGCCGGCAGCGCCTATATAAGACAACAAGCGTCTGGCAAGGTTGCTAGATCGGTTACTGCTGCTACAATGGCAGGTTATCAAGATTTAAGTGAGTTTGAACGTGGTGTTATGGTCGGCGCACGAGAGATGGGACATAGCGTCTCCGAGGTAGCGATAAAATTTGGATGTTCGCGTACGACCATTTCACGATTGTGCCGTGAATATCGGGAATCCGGTAAAACATCAAATTTTCGACATCGCTGCGGCCGGAAAAAGATAGTGAACGAACGGGACAAACGACGACTGGTGAGAATCATTAAACGTAATAGACGTGCAACCCTTTCTCAAATTGGCGCAGATTTCAATGCTGGGGCATCAACAAGTGGCAGCGTGCGAACTATTCAACGGACCATCATTTATATGGGCTTTCGGAGTCGAAGGCCCACTCGTGTACTGTTGTTGACTGCTCGACACAAAGCTTTACGCCTCGCCTGGGCCCGCCAATAGCGCCATGGGACTGTTAATGACTGGAAATACGTTTCCTTGTCTGACGAGTCTCGTTTCCAATTGTATCGGGTGGATGGACGTGTACGGGTATGGAGACATCCTCATGAATCCATGAACCATACATGTCAACAGGGGACTGTTCAAGCTGGTGGAGGCTCTGTCGTGGTATGGGGCGTGTGCAGTTGGCATGAAATGGGACCCCTGATACGTCTACATACGACTCTGACATGTGACAGATACGTAAGCATCCCGTCCGATCACCTGCACCCATTCATGTCCATTGTGCACTCCGACGAACGTGGACATTTCCAGTAGGACAATGCGCACCTTACACGTCGAGAATTGCTACCGAGTGGCTGCAGTAACACTCTTCTGAATTTAGACACTTCCATTGGCCACCTAAATCACCAGACATTAACATTATTGAGCATATCTGGGATGCCTTGCAACGTGCTGTTCAGACGAGATCTCCCCCTCCTCGCACTCCTATGGATTTGTGGACTACCCTGCAGGATTCATGGTGTGAATTGCCTTCTGCATACCTTCAGCCATTAGTTGAGTCCATGCTACGTCGTCTTGCGGCACTTCTGCGTGCTCGCGGGAGCCCTACACGATATTAGGCAGGTGTATCAGTTTTTTTACTCTTCAGTGTATATAAGTTGCATTACAACCAGGATACAACCTTCTCAAAGTACCAACTTAAGTGTTCTGTGTTACTGGAAGAAATTCATTTCAATGTTGGAACACGGAGAATGGCTTCTGCGCAGCTCGCACGTATATTTTACCCTATACTTAACTACCGTGATTTGCGGCAATCCTCCGACACGCCACACTTTATGAGCGTAGCATCATGTGGTCAAGTACTTTCCAGTTCATTACGATCTTGGACATCCAGTGGTCCTCTCTGTTTGGAACTCGCGAGTGTGATTGTAATACAATCTCGTTGATTACTCAACTGATATTTGTCACGAGAGACAAGTTGTAAGCGTTCTCTTGTAACAAAACATATACCAAAGCTGTAAATATCTTGCAGACAATTTCCCTATGGTTTTTCATTTCTTTTGACAGTTATTACATACAGAGTTTGGCCTTTGAATTCATTCTTATCTCTTCATTTATAACTGGCATTTGAATGTTCGTCTTCAAACGTGTACACGCAGTACCTCATGTTCAAGGTGCAGCTTCCATGGGCCTTTTTTAAAAACCACAATAAAGTATTTACTACTTTGTGAAATGTATGTTTATACATTTTAATTTACTGTTTAATTATTTACGTCTGCATAAAATATATCGGAGTCCAGCGTGTTATAAACATGTATTTCGTTACACTTCTTCTATTTATTAAACATAAATGGCAAACATTTTCAGAACAGGTGGAATGAATTTTCAGATCAAAGAGAAACGTGTTTAAATTAAATGTAAATGTGTGTTTAATCATATCATCACACAAAATAAACTTTTATGCAACAAATGGAGTCGTTATAAACTGGAAAGCGTCATACTAACACACAGTACAGAGGAAAAGTAAATATAGGCTGTTCGCCGTAAAGTGAGCACTTTTGAGGCCGTAGTTAGATTTTTATTTCAGCCAATTTTTATCCTTTAACCACCTTTTTAATATAAACATTGCGATGTAAGTAATAAACACCGTGTTTATATTCCACCGCACTCGGAATTTAACGTCTAAGGCTAAAATAAAATATATTTGTTGAATATTATCCCAAATGAGAGGGCTTTCAAAAGTGCTGGCTTTACCGTGAATAGCCTATAATATTAGTATACGGTAGGATTTCATTTAACTATCGCCGGGAAATCACATATTAACATACAACGTTGACCATGACAAGGAAGCTATGGTGGTGCGAGTGAAAATAACATTCAAGGCCCTAAGCGAATTTTCGCAACACATGCCGGATTCACTTCAAATNCTATGGTGGTGCGAGTGAAAATAACATTCAAGGCCCTAAGCGAATTTTCGCAACACATGCCGGATTCACTTCAAATGGAGTTGAGAGTCCAATACCATAACTTTATATACAACACCGTTTCGGAAAATATTCGTCAGAGACTAGCCAGTAACTAAGTTGTTGACTTCAAGGAGCCGAGTTCGACGGTCAGGCGAGAACGAAATCAATAAAGAACGAAAACCTTAACGTCCTTGTGAAGGATTCTATCGACCTGACTAAAGTGAGTTACGTAGCAAAAGGCTGAAAAATCTCGCGTCTATAACATTCCCTCCATACAAAGGGCAATGGAATACCAACGAGCGAAAAGTAGTTCAATAACATTACAAACGCCAGGTAGACAGAAAACACGTACTACAACATGATGTAAGCCGTGGATAAAAGAACAAGGCCAGTAGAACACCCTTCGCTGAAGGTCAATTTACCGTACATTTCTGTACCAAA
>NQII01004864.1:0-47824 GCA_002778355.1 Clitarchus hookeri
ATTTCACCAAATGTTTATCACCAACAAGAAAGTTTCTTCTTCTTTAAATTAAGCAGAAAATTTAATAAGTAGATCAACTTGTATGTAAAATGAGAAAGCAACAATAACTTGTCCGGAAAACTGCAATGAATAATGACAAATAACGCTTAACATTAACCACTGAATGACAACACTGTGCGACACTTTCCGTACTGTGGCGCACGGAAACGTTTACCAATAGTTTGGCAGTTTTGCTATTAAATACAGAAACCTATATTTTGTTTCCGTGTACCATTTTTCTTGCGGACTAAACTGACTTCCCTCGAAAGTGAGAGCGGGCAAGTTTTACCTCGGCGGTCAGGCATGTTCGTTCTGGTTGAAGAACTGCAATAGTTGTCTGTTTTAACGACTACCTCAACGTCAGTCACAGGTGAGTATGCGTTGGCTAACATGGACGAGCGAGAAAGAGAGAATGTAGGAAATAACGCAGCGAAAGTGAGCTGCAATATCGTTATAATTCCTCACACGGGCTATATAAGATAACTGTTTGTTCTTGGAGTGTGCCAGATATCCAGATACCATCTTCTGGTGTACTACTGGAGTTACAATGAAGACAGCTGTAAGTTTATTTCACATCAAAAAATGTTCAATACTTGTTTCAAATATGTTTGTGCTTTTTGCCAGATTTAATATGATAGACTGAAAATCCAAAATGTTCAGTGAACTTATCATGGATTTATCTCTATACATTTCATCGGAAAGAAAATATAATATCAATAGAAAACATCAAAAAATTTTTATAATTTGTAATATTTAAAGAGCAAATGGTTTTAAGATGACATAATATAAATAATCCAAATATGTCTTTGTTCATGTGAAAATATTTTTCGTCTATTGTTTCCATGACTGCCAAAATGTTACAATACCAATTTTTGGTTTATAGTTTAATTAGCTTTTAGTGGTAAGCTTCTGCTTAACGTTCTTGTGGTCATATAAATATAATTATAATAACGTAATGACGTAAACTGTATTAAAATTTACTGAATACGAAACTAATTTCATTAACATAATATTGTTAACTGTTGTCAATTTCGGACTGTTCTAAACCTCTTATCGTAAAACGTGTTCGATATTCTCTAGGATACTCAAAATCGAAAGCCTATTAAAAAACTAGAAATGCTGACATTCCTAAAAATGGTGACTTCAAAATATGACAATTATTTAAATATATTTAGTATAATACATTTCATTTATTGCCCCACAGGTGTTACACTTATAAATGATAGAATGTCGTGCATTAATAATTTTTTTTTCTAATAAAAATAAATCCTCTACTTTTTTAATGGTTTCTAAACTTTGTTTTAAAAAATTTGAATATTAATTTTGCAAAACTTTAAAAGCTTCTATGATGATTGAGAAACTTTAAAAGCAATATTTAAATATATTTTCCCCCATACTTGTACATATACGGTTAAATGCTGAAACTTCGTGGAATCGTCAAAGTAGTGACGGCGAATTGGTAGTATTAGCTATATATGTCTACGTCTTACCAACGGTGTAGTTTTAATAACTAATGGCACCTGGAACAAGATTCTTATTAATATACTAACATTGAGTATTTACTGGAATATTACAATCACATTAGTAGTAGGGTTAACTTCCTTCTCGCGCAACGGATGCCGGCTGTGGTGCCCAGGTGCTATTGGCCGTTACGTCACAGGCGCGGCCGGTGGCCGTGATCGTCTCCCCTCTCGCCGCTCACAACCCCCGGCCGGCCAATCCAGCTATCCGAACCCTATAAATAATATTTAATAAAAAATATTAAAAAGCATCGGCACTCCACCTTGGATTTTTAGTAATTATATCGATTTAGTGTGTCGTTGTAAATCATAATTCCATTAAATAAATAAAAAATTATTTTATAATTTTTTTAAAAATATATTGACCCTCCACTTTGGTAGCCAGTACATCGGGGGACGTATTCATCCCTCCTCCACTCTCACAAAACCTGTAATGAAGAAAATTATTACAATGAAAAAATGTCTGAAACTAAACAATTTCGGCCCGCTATCTCGGATGTATATTAATTGATTTTCCGAGAAGAAAACGCCCGTTTGTATAGAAACCTCCACTCGCTCGATGGTATCGACCCCTGCTAGAGTGCCGATCACCAGTGTGTATATTTATTTACGATTTCAAAGAATGTGGTTCCCCTCACCACACACCACTCCCCTCGAAACCTATGTGCCACCCCTCACACTCCCTCAAAATCAAACCTCTTGCCACCCTAACCATCATCACCATATAACACCCCACCCCACCCCCTCACGACCATCATCCATAAAAAACTCACCTCTCACCACTCCTTCACAAATCATGGACCCATAAATGGTAAAAGTCGTGGAACATAACCCCGCTCACTCTGCCACTAAGTAAAAGCACATTTCCTATTTCCAATATTTAATTATGTTTTTCTGAATTATTTGTTAAGTACATAACCTCAATCACGATAACCTCAAGAACTAATCCGAATAGGATATTTTGTTTATAAAAATTCATAGTAAATGTATGATTGTTTGCATTTTAAGTACGTTTAAAGCAAGCTATGTATCATAGAGCTCGTATTTTTTTTCCAGTTAGGTCGGTATCAAATCATAGAATTCCCACATTTTCGCAAGGCAGATTGTAAGCAAGCGAATATTTATAGGCATATGCGCATATAATTTGCGATTTCCTAGGGTCAGGCTCGTGAAATTCAGTTTGCCAGCATTATTTATGACCCCAGGAAAGCATGCGTGTATAATCCCTATGACCATTTAAAGACATAGTGATTAGCTAAACTTAAAATAATATTTGCATCATAGTGCTGTATTTTAATCAAAATCAGTTTATAACGATAAAATAAATTATTTAGGCTTAAAACACAAAAAATATTTTTTATATTTTTTTAAATTTATTAAAATTTATGACTAGAAAATTATTTATGGTCGTCCATGTAAAGTGTGCATCCGTATAAAAATCTCAGTCGTACTTTAAACACGAAACCAACTATTCTGGCACTTATAAACTTCGTTCCGTCGTGCAGTAAGCTTGAAGGCAAAGTCCTTGCAGCAATAGCGCCACCGATTAGCAACTAAATGTTATGTATATGATACACTACTGGTCCCGGATGTTTCGGCTGTCACCATGTCGGAAGGAGCAGGAACCAGGAATGAAGTTGTCTTCATAGAAAAAGATATTGCACCTGCTGATGAGTTGTTGAGTGATACATTCGTACTCGTTGTGGGTACAGGAACGCAGGAGTTACAGGAATTAAATGATGTTACCGTTGTCAATCACGCCGATGATGGAAGTTGCAGCAACCCAGATATAAACTTATCAGCACTGTAGGCCTCCCATCATCGATCCACATGCTTCTCACTTGCCTAAGCTCCTTTCATATATGCACTTTGTGATATCATGAAATGTGGATATTTTCATGAAGGGTCAAATCATCTGGGACTTGTAAAAACAACAGGTGTCAGAAATTTTGTACCATGAGTGGACTCCTCCTAAGGCATACAAATAATTGTGTCAGGTTGAATGGCATAGCAGTGGTTTGCATATTTGAGTATGGTTGAAGTAAAGTGTAAGTCTATGTAAACCAAGTTTACAATCCTAGAACCAATAATGATTATTGCACTAAATAAGAGAAATTACTGAGTTTTATTGGCAGGTGGTTGAAATTTATCACAATGCATATAGGTTCAAGAGACTGTAGCACACATCTGTAAGCTGCTTAAAACAGCGTCGTTATAATGTAGTGAGCTGGTGAGAGAGCCTCTCCTCTTTCAAGATACTCGGGATTAAACGCTATACAACCAGTATTCTGCATTTTAGTTTAATTGAGAGTAGGGACATACTTTAAATGGATGAGTATACTCCGACCACAGGACCCGAAGTGTGTTATGTTGAGATATACACTTATTTATTTACTCTCCATATATTAACTACTGGTTTCTTGTATTTGGCTGATTCCCTTAATTATCAATACACGTGGCTATTCTTAGTCACAGTTTAAATATATGTTTATTTATTTAACATATTTTATTACAACTTTCATGAAAAATGGTTGAATTACCTGGACTGATGAGTGGGGCGGGGAAGGGGGGAGCCCAAACACTGCTGTTTGCCCCAGGCACCGATAAACCTCTGGGCGGGCCTGAAAGACTTACATAACTGCAGAGGAATAGTTCATCAATAATATTACAATCAATGGACGTTGTCAGTGAGGTGATTAATTGAGTAATTATTTATGATGCCATAGAATTGCAGTTTTTGACGCAGTGGAAGAAAAATATTCGAAATAAAAGTGTGAGAAAATTTTTTTTCTATATGCATACAAGTAATTACCTTCTTATAGATTGTATCCTGTTAGAATTTCAAACATTTTTATGGGTTTGTAGTGGTGGGTGGTGAGGAGGTGGTGAGGGTGATGAGGTGGGTGAATTTTGTAGTGGTATTGGCGAGGGGCGTGAGGTGGTTGATTGGTTGATGAGGTGGTGGGGTTGGTTTGGCCGGCTCACGGAGGGCGGTGAAGGGTCTTGGCGCGGTGAGGTGGGTGAGGTATTGGTGAGGGGAACAATATCCATTAAATTCGTAAATAAATATACATACTGGCTATCGGCAGTCTAGCATGCATCGATACCATTGAGTGAGTGGATGTTTCTGTGCAAACGGGTGTTTTTTTTCTAGGAAAATCAATAAATATCCGAGTAAGTAGGCCGAAATTAATCAATTTTTACACATTTTTAAAATTTAAACAACTTTTTTGGTACAGGTTTTTGTAAGGAGGGGAGTGGAGGAAGGATCAATAGTCCCACTATGCAATGGCAACCTATGTGGCAAGCCAATTAATTTAAAAAATGTTTATAAATTTTTTTATTTAATGGAATTATGATTTACAAATACACACTAAACCGAAATAATTAGTAAAAATCTAAGGCACGGACAGATACTTTTTAATTTTTTATTGAAATCTGTTTTATTTAAATCTTTTTTATTAAAAAAATATTTTTAGGGTTACGGGTAGCTGGATTGGCCAGCCGAGGGTTGTGAGCGGCGATGAGGGAGATGAACAATGCTACAGGCTTCACCTCTGATGTCATGGTGGATGACACCATGGCACCACAGCTGGCATCCCTTGCGCCAGAAGGAAGATAACCCTACTACTCACATTTATGTTTATAAAAGTTCAGAACTTACATTCCATGCATTGAGCTCAAGGTAGTGATTTATATGGCGGAAAAGTGTTGAATCAATTGTTATAATACACTGAGAAAGTCTTTGAAAGTACACATTGTGAATCAGCCATAGAGTGTTCCATATGTCTTAATCGGCAGTTTGGGATTAGTGTAGTAATATTTCTCTTATTATTCCCAGGTGATTGCCGTGGTACTCCTGGCCTTAGCGGCTGCCAAGGACCAGGAGTCCTCAAAGACGGAGAAGAGAGGCCTGCATGGACTGGGCTACGGGCTGGGTGGAGAGCTGTCCCTGGGAGGCGGCGGGTTGGAGTCCTTCGGCTCCTTCTCTGGCCACGGCGACTACAGTTTGGGGCACGGCCATGTCAAATCCGTCACTATCCACAAGGAAGTTCCATTCGCCGTCCCCCACCCGGTGCCCTACCCGGTGGAGAAGACCGTGCCGTACCCGGTCAAGGTACCCGTACACGTACCTGTGGACAGGCCGTACCCCGTCCACGTGCCCAAGCCATTCCCCGTGCTTGTGGAGAAGCCAGTCCCCTACCCGGTGGAGAAACCCGTACCCTACCCCGTTAAAGTACCGGTGAAAGTACCCGTGCCACATCCTTACCCCGTCCACGTACCCAAGCCCGTGGCCGTGCCCATACCCAAGCCAGTCGCCGTGCCGGTACCTCATCCCTACATTGTAGAGAAGAAGGTGCCTGTGATCGTGAAGGGCCACGAAGGTTTTGGAGGTTTTGAAGGAGGCTATGGCGGATTTAGTGGAGGCTATGGTGGACTTAGCGGAGGCTATGGTGGGCTTAGCGGAGGTCATGGTGGGATCGGGTTAGGAATCGGCGGATTCGAGGGCATCGGCCACAGCGAGTTCGGCAGCTTTGGAGGTCATTAAGCGAAACTGAATTAATGGCTTGTTTCGGACCTGTTCTTAAAAGGCAACGGCACTAATTTTCGATGTTTTTGAAGTCAACGTTAAAACAAATCCTTCTTTAGTGATCTGTGTCAAAAACTTCCTTCAGTGGTGTAAATTCCGAATGGTTATCCTAGTAATTTATTTTCTACAGGATTTTTTTTGTTTTACAATGTAAAACTTAAAGAAAAAAAATCTGAATTGTACGTTTAACTGTTGATTTTTATAATCAGGTGCTGAACTCAGACAGAAATTTGTATACTCAAGTTAGATAATTGTGTACTGATTTGCTGTTAATTTTTTTTGAGCATAATATGTATTTATTCTTTTAATAAAACTGGCAGAAATCTTTACCTTTTCTTGTTATTTAAAATCTGTGCTCCTTACATCTTTATGTCTCAGACATCTGCTAAATTAGAATTATAATTTTAGTCCATTAGAAAAATAGTTGATGTCAGTTATTTTAAATTGAACCATGTTATTCCTTCTTCTATATTCCATCGTTATGCAACGTGCAAAAGTGGAAGCTATCACGGATATAGTCGCCATTATCTAAGTGTCCATCAAGTAACTCTGATAAATTATTAAGATAAATATATTACTACTATACAGTTAAAACAACAATATGTGTAAAACATTACGAGCAGATTCCAACATCCACTAATTTAGACATTTCATTTAACAAAATGATTGTAAACATAGACATACATGTACGAATTAGTTACCAACCTAATGTTTGGTCCTCCAGCAAAATATTTTTCCCAAAATTTGAAAATAATTAAGTAATCCTGAGGCAGTCATACTTTTTATGTATTGTGAAGTAATTGGAATATGGTAATTACATATTTTTAAAAACAATATTCCAAATATGTTTTTAAAATAAAGTTTGTTTATTTAACTTTTAATGACCTGAGATTTTTCCATTAATGAGATATATTGAAATTCTGAGGACAATGGTTGGTAATTATTTATTTTTTCTCTACTCAGATGATAGTTTTAAAAAGTTTACCTTTATTTCACGACACCAATGTAATTCTTGAGGAAATGTTAAATTATTTCAACAAATTCTATGTGCTACTCGAAATATAAATTTCATTATAAATTAGACACATTTTAAATTATGATTTTTATTTATAACATTTATGCCAGTTTTCACTTTGGGCGTAGTAATCGTTATGTTCAGTAGCATGATATTCACAACAGTGAATAACCGCTAAGTTTATGTATAAAGTCGAAGTACAAACCAGTTGTTTATCAGCAGATGAAACTATTATTTCCTGCTGAACCTGGAGACAAACAGGGAATAATTATTAATCACATTTATTAATATTAGGTGAAATTCTTAACGTATTAATAATTTCATAACATTATGCCAAGCTTTCCGGGTGAAAGGAGAAAGGAAGCACATATTAACCTAACGTGAGAAAGTAATTATTAGAAATAAATGTAGCACTTAGCTGCACCTGCAGTTGTCGTTTTCAAACACTTACAGCGTTTGAGTTTAATTGTTTTGATTAAGCGGAATGTTGAATTACTTTCTGATTAGAATAGCCCACTACATATAGAGCTATATTAACAAAATAGCATTACGCCATTTTGATTGTTTTACATGATACCTGTTTCCATGACATGCTCGTCACAACGAAACATTTTTGTGCTAAGGTAAGTGACTATCACAACAATCTTGTAACGGTGATGCAGAATGTTATATTTCTTATAACACTGTTCACATTTTTAAGCAATGGGCAGTCTCTTGTGGATATCTTATACCAAAACCGAGTTCATGTCTAAATTTGTATTTTGTAACAAATAAGTCAAGCCCAGCGGACTGCGCCACGGATGATTCTTTTAAAAATGAATATTTTTCCAGCGTACTTCTCTTTTGAAATAATCGTTAATGGCAAATTTCACAATTCATTGTAATGGTTTGGTTCGAGACTATTATCGAACTTGATCCAGGATCGACACAAAAACTGTGGCACCATTCGTGTTAAGCACACGGCTGTATGACCGAAGATTCAGGATCGGACANACTGTACGACCGAAGATTCAGGATCGGACACTTGACTGAAGATCAATACAATGCCTACTGCATTATCAAATAAATATATTTTCCAAAAAGAATTATTTAAATTTTATGTAATTTTAGCATATATTTTGCTATTGATTGCAGTTGAATAATATAAATCCGGAGATACCATCCTTAAATATCACGGTTGTAGTACTTAAGAAGCACTGGTAATATTTTGCTGATCCGACGATTTTCTTTTCATTTAAGACATGCTATGACCTTGTTCACAAACAACACGAATACGTAGTAACAGAGGTGTTTCTAAGTTTTGACCATTCACATGAAGGATTACCGTCTCGGTAGTGTACGGAGCACGTTATTTTTTCTCCCTCAGCGGGATTTTTGTACATTTTGCTGCACCGACATTTAAAATTTCTCATTAAGTTGGTATGTACGATTCACCTTCAAACTTCAGAAGGCAAAAGCAAAGTTTTTGCTAAAAATTACATTTCGAGTTATTCTCAGGATTTATACTTGAAAATTATTATTTATTATTCAAGAAGTATTTTAATTTTAATTAGGGGTGAATATTTTGGTCCAGTCGCGGTGGTGTGGTGGTCAAAATATTCGCCTCCCACCAAGGTGAACCGGGCTCGATTCCCGGCGGGGCCGCTCCCGGAGATCTCCCATTTCCCCCGCCCTTGCATTCGGGCGCTGCTCCATACTCACCTCACTTCACCCTCATCAACTCTCGAGGCCTCGATGTTGAGAGCCACACAAATTTCTCCACTCCACTTTTATAAATGACGGAAACCACGTGTATTATTCTAAACAATAGTCTGTTTTACTATTAGTAGTTGTTTCACTATCGATTTATAAATAAATGCTATTTTTTATAATATTATCTTAGCAGCAAAAATATTTTGAGGAACACTGGTTGAAGGACATTCTCGCTTCACTAATGTTCAAAATAATTGAATCAAATTATAACTTGCGAAGTTAGGCGTCTTAAAAATACCAATGTTCGAAATCTATTCATAACGTTGATATTTTTCTGGTAAAATTTATCTCTTTAACTATAATGAAATTTAATTCCGCAAAATTGGTTTTCGTTTTAAGCACAAAATTATACTGTTTCTGCCACCGAGTTCTCCAGTATAATTGCTGGCCCATGTGACAGAGAAAGTAGGCTTATTAAAGGTAGCAAAACTTCAAGTTAAGTGATAAGTTTTTGTATTTCATCTTAGGAAATATTAAATCGCTTCCCACAAAATCAGTGGGCTTGAACCCAACATACTTTCCATGTTTTGTTAAGGGATGACTTCAAATTTTCTAAAATTTTGGTCCTTTAAAATATTTGCGGTAAATATGTTTATGTACTCCTAACCACAAGTGGTATGAAGTAAAGATTTCAAATTACAGAGTGAAATGCCGGTGTAGGGAGTGAATTCCCATCCATGTTCTGTGGTTGCGTGTCTGCCTTTGTACCCCTACATGGCTTTAGATTTTCGTTACAACTTTGCTACTACTAAAGAAGCTCTAATTAAACTCTATACTTTATACATTGATAAAATTCTAATTATTATTTGATTGGTTCGGAAACAGTAGTAGTATTATACCTATGCATAAATAACATGACTAAAATAATTTCGAAAAATTACACATTACAATCTTACACTAAAATAAGTAACGACTTCTTACACTTTAACAAGAATAATATGATATGTACCGCCATAGACACCTGGAACCATATAATGTTTTTCTTGCCATTATACCATTTAACACTTATTGACAGGTTTATATTGGTACTTGTGTGTTATGGATTTTTAAAAACAATGTTATTACAGATTTAATAAATTTTTCTCTTGAACCTACACTAATGCAGAATATAGTATTGTATGTAAAAATAAATATTTTAATTAGAGTAGTACTTCCAAAATAGTTTACTCAGTTTAGCCCCATTGCAAGAACCACTCAAACAAAAATCACCAAATTTATTGCCACTAACTCTCTACTCGAAACTTTACCTATCAAATCACAGTCATGAAGATGGTGGCAGCTGTGAGACAAGTAGGAATCACAGAAAGATGATTCTGTAACGATTTGCTATTGCATTCCACCGACGAGTGGAAATATTCGGTGTCGGGAATCCAATAAGTGGGAACAAAGTCAATCTTCCCTCTGCATTGCGTAGGCTGTCAAATAAGCAATAACGTGTTAACTATGCTGCTTAAAAAACTTACAGCAAATATTGTTTTTAATAACTGTAAGTATAGACATTATTGGGGCTTCAGCACATCAGGAGCTGTTCGGGCTCTGTCATTCCGGTCAGTCGGCGGCCATCTTAGATACACGTGGCCTTGACCTTGATATCTGGCCTTGACACCAGCGACCTTTGGTCTTGACCCCGGTGACATTAGATAAAAAAATAAAAACAAATATAAAAAATTACATGAAAAAATTATTTAAAAAATTTATTAAAGAAACCTTCAATTTCCAACGGTCCCGCACACCTTTCTCCTCTCATACTCATTCCACCATCTTTGTAGGTGCAGTCCACCATCTTGGTAGGCGTCACATCTGTATCTTGTACTGTGTGTGGGCAGTCGAGACTCCTGTGCCTGTGCATTTAAGGTAAAAAAGGAGTATAATCCAGAACAACAAATCCAGAGCAATAATGGCTGTACACATACGAGTATGTGTACAGCCATTACGACCATACCTTTTCTATTTTAACGTGGTGCTCTTAGCCATTACGGCCATTCCCCGCCCTGGCTGCCCAGTCGGCGGGGGAGAGCCGTTCTGATTCATAAGCTCACCCGAGCATGTCCTACCACAAGGCCTGAGATCCTCGCACTCAGATTACCAAGCGTGCGGTCTAGCCGGTGTACTATCCGAACCCCTAACGTCATCACAGGACGCCACCGGAGCAGTTGCCTGCTCACCGCCCGGCTCTTCAACAAGAGGGGGGAATCTCTCCGAGCCTCCTCCAAGCATTCGGAGTTAACCACTGCCAGCACTAGTCCAACCTCTATTGATCGGTGCATCAGAGAGAACCTCTGATAGGGCCAACCCGATCAGCCCGTGCTCCCACTTATTTTCCATGACACTAGTGAGTTTACTCGCGTCCGATCGTCACGCCAAACTTTCCACCGGCAGACAGATGCGGTGAAACTCTGATAATATGTGTGTATTTCTGTCGTTATGAAACTCGCGACTGACCATCGCAAAATGGATAACACCGATGAGGCCTCAAAGGCCCCAAAAGCTCCACAGTTCTGGTGCACACTATTAGATTTTTCGTCACTGTCGCACCGTTCTCACCCAACCACCAGCAGAGATGACGCGATGCATCACGCACTTGTCCTTTTACTATACATTAGAATTTCTTCATTCTGGAAATTCCTGTCTTGGGCCTCACCGGCCTGAATGCCAAGTGGTCCAACACCTCGCCAAGTGGTCGGGCCTAGGTACCAACAGTCGGCCCAAGTCATTACGGGAGATACCCCTATCCAGCCACGAGGAAGCTGGTATCTCATAGGGAACGGACGGCGGAGCTCAATCTGTTTAAACAGGGGATGCACAAGTAGCCTTGGGTCGCCATGGGTTGAGAGATGCTTTTCTAGGGTAGGTGCGATGAAGGGCTTGGTTACTATAGTATGGTACTGCCACACCACCTCAAGCACCTAACCACATTCTTCCAACAAGAGTCATCGACCCTTCTCCCCTAATGGTGTACACAGCCACCATCCGCGATTTTGGTCGGTGCAGTTTACAATCTTGGAATGTGCAGTCCGCCATCTTGGAAGGTGCCACAGCCACCGTCCGCCATCGTTTTAGATGCAGTCGTCCGTCATTTTGGTCGGTGAAGTCCGCCATATTGGTAGGTGCAGCCATACGCCATCTTGGTCGGTGCAATCCGCCATATTGGTAGGCGTCACAGCCAAGATATGACATCTTTTTTTTCCACTGTCATTTTTTTATAGATTACTGGAGTTTGTCTCTCACCTTCGTTCAACCGCCATCTTGTTTTTTTTCGTTTGTCACTTGTTTTACATTGCTGGTGCTGTCCCCAGCACCTCGCCCAGCAGAATACTGACCCCTCCTCCACTCTCTCTTCCCATATATTTAATTAACCAGTTGGCCCACCCGTGTTTCTCATTGGCTAATTTCCCCAACATCATCGTGCCTCCACCAATTCTTAACTTTCGTTCGACGAATCAGTCGGTAGACCTCCACACCCACCCCTGATTCTCATTGGGTACCCACATCACGTGACAATTTCTTTGACGACTAGTTGATCGTGCGTTTTCGGAAACCTTCGTTCTGACCAATCGGCGGCCTACTTTAATCGCGAGTGCGGACTATTTTTTTCCCTTCAAAAACTCTTTATAAGACGCACTCTGGGCCCCCACGGGAAATCAGTCATTTTTCTCCCTCTTAGAAATGTACGCGCGTTGTTCGAGTGGCCATAAAATCCTTCCGGCCATTTTGGCAATTGGATGGGTGCGCTCGGTTAGTGCCTTTGGCAAACGGGACGAGTTACCGTGCCTACCGAAAGAATTTTTCCTGGTCTACACACCTTACGAAATTTCGACCGTATTCCAGTATTTGCCGGCTTGCCTACCTGCAGCAGGACGAATACATAAGGGACTGCCTCCCGTGCATGGAGTGTTTGGAGGACTGCACAATCTCGGTTCCCGGCACGCCGCATCGCAGGGGTTGGTGCAAGGCCGGCCTAGTAGCCCTCGCGATATTTGCGCCCGTGCAAGACGACTTATTCGTTGAAGACGCCTTCCGCGAAGATTCCCTCCGTGAAGACGCCCTCTGGGAAGACGCCCTGCCCGTAGAATACAACGTCCGCGTGCAAGTTATCTACTCGCAAGTTGTATCCGTGGAAGACGCTCCTCTTCAAGAAATTTACCAGCAAGCACTATCAGGGGTGGAAACCAACCCAGAACACCGGTTCCCGATGTGTATGGACCTCGATAAAGTTTTTAATGACTTTGTAAGAAATTTTTGAAAATCGGGGTGTGCATGGGAACCTAGAATTTTTTCATACAACAAAATAATTATCTAGTAAAAAAAAAACGTTTCGCAACATACAACGTTTTTGCTCGTTGAACTTATACACCATCAAGCAGATTGCCATCTCGTACAGTGACGAAGACGAGAAAACCAATGTTTTTATTTTTTTACCGCTGTGTCCAAAGGCAGCACCTCAACCGCACCATGAAACAGACGTACCCCATACAGACGTACGAAACGCAGGGACTATGGTGGGACGAGGGGAATATTCCGTATGAGGAAATTTCGGCAATGCTGGACTCTTAACATAATTCCATATTACCCGGTGTATGTGTTTGGAAGACGCCAAGAGTTGGCGATTCGGAATGCGTGCCAATTCGGAACGAACTTTGTAGACCTTCACAAGCAGTGCCGCTGCCCGCCGTTTCGACAGCTCGTCGAGACGTACGCCACAAGACTTCACGAGTGCAAAAATCAAAGATATTGCTTTGCCCCGTTCAACGCCGAAACCCTAAGTTTGTGGAGATATGATAACCCATGGTGCATTAAAAAAACTATGAGGAACCCATTATACAGAGTGAGTACAAAATAATACCCCAACTTTGAAGTTCTATAATATCCAAATCAAACAACCTTCAACCTTGGTTTACCATTCAAATGAACCGTGGAACTATGAAGATTGTTTACCATATCTTCATTAATGTTCAATTTGACCACGACATCTACCCGATAATAAAACTCATTCCACACTTTCGTCAGCATGTCCGTCGTTATGGTTTGGATGGCAATCTATGGTAAACCAACTTCACGGTTCCACGGTTCATTTAATTGTTCAGTCAAGGTTGTAGGTTGTTTGGTATTGACATTATAGACCTTCAAATTTGGGGTATTCTTTTAAACTCACTCTGTACACTAAAATAATATATTACGTGTGTAATACCCTCCAAGACTCAGAGAAGAAACATACGTAAAAAAAAAGGTATTCCTTCCACTATACAGAAGAAGAAGAAGAATATTGTATTGTGTGTGCATAAATAAATGTGTTTAAATCAATATATAGATTTTATTTTAACTTATGTTATGTCCTGCGCACGTAAGATTTATAAAAATACTGTTGATAAAGAAAAAATATTTAGTATATCAGCTATGTTAAAAGTTAAGGAAAATAAAATATTTAGTTTATCAGTTTTGTTATAATTTAAAGAAAAAAAATATTTAATGAGTCTCTAGCCGCCACTAATATGACGTATATAGATATATACCGTATATATAACATGTATGAACGTAATAATTTAAAAACTAAATTAAAGATTTAAAAAAAAAATTACATGTGTCGTGTACGGATGCCCTATTGCTGCTTACTATTAAATTAATGATGGCTAAATTAATCATTGCTCGAAAAACCCAAAAACCCCGTTTAAACAATTTCGCTACCCCCTCACGGTATGTGATACGCACATTTAAGGATATCATGCATTTGCTCTAGCGCAGACACAGACACTCATCATTAAAAACGTTTCTTCCCAATTTTAAAATCAGTACATTAGGAAATTTAGTAAACGGGTAAAAAATACCCGTATTGTTACTCCACGCGCGGAGATTTTTTTAGCACCCATTGTCCGCATATAAAACTTTTTGTACGCATAAATAACGCACGTATATTATGTTTTCCAAGGGGAAACTGGTATACCGTTAGAAGATGCTAGCGTAAAAGTACACCCACCACAAGTACAAAATCATAAAACACAGTTACCTCCGGTAAACAAATTTCAGTATTTTCATTTAATCCTGTGCGCTCGCTCCATTAGGAGATATATCTGATACACAGTAAAACACCCCCACCATCCCCCTGATCATTCCACAACACTGCTACGAGACTTTAGCAGAATGAAAAGTGACATGCGAACATGTGTATGTATATCTATGCGGCCTCTAATCCAGCAGGTGTCAATAGTATTTACTCTTTATGATTTACGCTAACTAAAACATAGTTTTATTCCCGAGATACTTGCCCACCATGCAGATTTGTACCACAATACGAATTCTAGCTAGTACACGCGCATACAGCTCTCATTCACCACCCTTCAACCTCGTCGAGACATATAAGGAAAGGCTTCACAAGTGCGAAAAAAATTACAGCATATTACAGCCAGTGCATTACGGAGACCATGCAATTTTAGTCATGTTAATATTTTCGAAAAAAAATTATTAATAATATGTATAATTTTTTTTGTAAAAAAATTTAGGTCTGTTTTTTTCGCATAAAAAATTTAATGTGAAATTTTTATTAATTATGGCAAAACCAAAAATACGTAATTATTCTTTGAAAATAAGAAATAAGGGGAAAAAATTCATTCTCCACTTGCCCATACGTCAAACATACACACACTCTCTAACGCACGCACACACCTATACACACACACAGAGCCCGAAATATCCCAATTGCAGGCGAGACTGATAGACGCATTAAAAGATCATTAAGATAAAAGTATACTAAAAAAAAGTGGTCACTAGTCCCATTACAGAAGTAAACAAGTGGCACGTGTATTGCTATACGGAATAAACCAAATAATTTATATACTTCCGTATATATAACGAACGCGAATTCTCGAGTACTTGCTTATTAAAATACAATAAAATCTTTCTTTAATTTAAAATAAAATATGAAGCATTAAATTATATATAATTATCTTGTATTGCTAAAATTTAATATTGGCAATTATTATTTTAATTAGTATATTTGTGTGTGCGTGTGCATATATACTTGCCTTTTATAAATAANGCGTGTGTGTGTATATATATATATATATATATATATATATATATATATATATACACACACACGCTTATCTGAACGTGTTTTCCATTTTGCTTACGTTAATATACATAATTTAATATTAATTTTTTATCTGCATTCTAAGAAATTATTTGAGGTTTGCTATGATTATGTAAAATACAAGGCAGTCTGCCCTCAACTTAGCCATATAAAAGAACAAGTGCATAAATAAGATAAGGCTATTTTATAAACTTATAATTGAATTATATTTTGAAGGAAAACTAGCACGGCTAATACTTTAAATTTACTATATATTTTTAATTATGTTGTGTACCACATAACTTAATTTTGTTATCATAATTACTTTTTGCTTTATTACTTTTATTATAGTTACAATAAATATGATCCTTACGTTTAATTCACATTAAAAAGTGCATATGATTAAAATATATATCTAAAAAACGCGCTGTCTGGTCTGACGGGTAAAACACTTCAACACCAAAAACTCAGGTTTTGTAACCATTTTTTATATCAATATCGATTCACTAAGGAACTTTATGTCTGCAAATCTGCCTCTTTTTGGAAAGGAAAAATTATTATAAATGTTTTTGCCTTACAAGAACATTTACAGATGATGATACAACACACGACGTACATCAAATGTACATAAATTGTATTATCCGCCAGGCGTGTATAACGAAACAATTTACTCTTGTTTAACGATGCAAATTTTTGGCGGTGAAACAACTTACTCGCGACAGTCAGCGGTGAACGGGGAACTTATCAAATACGTTTAGAAGGAAACGCACGTATCTGCTGTCCCTTCACAGACTCCTAGTTGAGACCAGATTATAATGGGAGCGTTGCTCACGACTACTGTAATTTAATTACCTCCAGCCATCCGATACCGAACTCAAGACCGACCCTCTTACCTGGCAGAGGGACAGAAGGCGGCGACTTTTACAGCATTGCGATAAGTGTGCCCCAGATCATGCACCACACCAAAAAAGTTCTTAAATGTTATGCGACGAAGGACGTAGCCTTTCTACTACGCATAAAATTGTGCATATATCTCTGAGCGTGTAGTTTACGGACTACCTGTAACGCGTACCTGAACAGGAAAACTAATTGGCAGTACTTCTCTACTCACTGTCTTTGCAAGCCATTGCCGCCTCCTTCCCCGTTCCTCCTTGAAACATTAGTTATGGTTATACTTGCCATGAACCCGCTGTCGATGAAATGTTGAACCATAACTAACTAACCATTAGCGCTGTAAAGTTTGAAGGAGTTTATGAGCAAGTATTGAGTAAAAAAAACCGCTAAGTGTATGGTGTAAACGTATTTCAAGCTGTGACACAAGCAAACCTTTATGTTGGAGACATTAGATGTAGACAAAAATAAGTCTACCTCATTTTCAGTTTTTTTTTTTTTTTTGCTTTCCAGTCTGAGCTAGTTTTATCACACGCAGCCCATTAATTCTTTAAACAAGAAGAAAGCTAAGGCGGTAGAAATGTTCACAAACAGATACACATAGAATTGGAAAGCAAAGTCCTTGAGCAAGTGAAGGAATTCAGATACCTGGGTAGTATAGTCACAGAGGATGGAAGAGGCAGAAAGGAAATAATAGCTCGAACCAACCAAGCTAAGTATGCTTCAACAAACGCAATAAACTCTTCACATCAAACATCAGCTGTCAACCGGCAAAAGGCTTATGAAAACTTATATCTGGATTTATATTCCGATATAGATATGAGAACTTGAACTAGTCATTTGAGCCCTGGTGCAATAGGCGAATGTTGAAGATCAACTGGATCGATCTTCTCACTAATGACGAGGTGTTTAGACGAGCTGGTGAGGAACGCGCCTTTTGGAAGACCTTACAAAGAAAAAGAGGCAGAAGATAGGTAACATCCTGAGACACAATGAGCTATCTAAGGAGATCATTGAAGGAAATATAGATGAGAAGAACTACAGGAGAATAGGCGGACTGAGCTACATGAGTCAAATTATCAACTACGTGAAATGTAGCTGCAATGTTGAATTGAAAAGGAAGGCTGAGAAGAGACATGCGTCGAAAACTGATACAAACAAATTCTTGGATTGGTAGCCGATAGCGAGAGTGAAAGAGAGAGAGAGAGAGAGAGAGAGAGAGAGTCAGTCCTGTGTCAGGGTCACCACAGGGTGCCGCCCAGAACCACTAACTGCTCACGCCACTACTTGCTCGCCGCTTGTTCTTGTTCACGGCTATACTGACTGCTATTTGTGACTCTGCTACTTGTGACTGCCGTCGGCGGTCACGACTTCCGCTATCTGCTGATCTGCTACTCCTTGCCCGTGACCAGCACTGGGAGTCGTGTATAGATCCACGATCTGATCTGCATACGTGGATAGCGTGCATTAACATCTGTGCCACTGTTGGCGCAAACCAACTGTACGACAAACGGAGGGCGCGTTCAGCAGGTAAAGCGTTGTGGCAGCGCTGCTAGTTAGTGCTGCAAGAAGCGCTGCAGGTACAGCTGAAAAAAAAAACTGCTGGTAGCTACGATATTCACTATTATTTTTAATTTTGAGGGACGTTTAGTTTGTTCAATGTCTGCTGCGTGGTGTTGAGCCATAGAAAGTAAACAAATTTAATGTATCACGTATAAATTGTGCCATGTTTCACACGCTTTCTTCATTCTTCTGTGTGAATTAATCATTCGCAGTAACATTATAAATCGAGTGAACAGATAACAAAATATTTGTTTGTATAGGAGGAAAAATATATTTATTTGCCACAACAAAATATTTTGAGTAAAAAAACTAGAAAAGCAACAAAATCAGTTTTGTTCATCTAAAAAAATACACGCTTAAATTAGCAAAACCTTTGTGTTGAGAGAAAATAAATTAGACTATCAGCAAAGTATTTGGTTAAATCAACTGTATATAATTGTTTGGCCAGTCATTCGATTGCCTTCGTTTAAAAATACAACTCGAGAGTTTTTTTGTGACAATCAGGACAGTAGCGGTTTTTAAGTGTATTTATTGTTTCTTAATAGTATTATAAACATCTTAATAAAACCGTTTCAAGAGGAAGCTAAAAATGTAAAGCTGTAAAACTTGAAATATTTTATTTACGCACGTTGACCAGCGTTTCAAATATATGTATCTAAAACATTCGCCCTTCGTCAGCAGCCGGTTTAGTTGAATTTGCAACAAAGTAGTGCTACGCCGCAGCTGATCGAGGTTCGGATCTCGAGCCAGCTCCAATTTTTTCACTGCATTAACAGAAATTGTTTAACGTACGCAGAGAAAAATTAATTTTTAGTCACACCAACCAAATCTATGTTCGGCAGAACTTAAAAAGAACAAACAAAATAATTGTGTTTCAACAACAAAATAATTCAATGCCCCTATACCAGCAGTCAACATAATTGTGCCAAACTAATTTTTTTTTTGTTCAACAAAACTCTTTACTTGATGTTGGCCAGCGTTTCCCAAACTTTTTTTTTCCGTGACCCGGTTATTTGTAAGCTTTTCCTTCACGACCCGCCAAAATTTTTGTTGTGGATTCTGGTGTATGAGCGCAATAAAACACGTTTATAAGTATATTACAGTTTATTATTTTAACAGAGAAGCGTTAAAAAATGTCGTACAAAAATGATAATCAAATTAAAACCAAACAGTATATTAATGAGAAGTGTGGAATTGTTTCTTGTTAACTAAAAATTTTACATTTGGAGGAAAATATATTAACTTTATCCTCAGATCCGGTTCGACTTCCAATCGGTTCATATATTTATTTTTTTAGGAAAACCAGTGTTGAAAACCCTGCTACACACATATATGTCGTAACAAAAGGCATTAGAAACTTTATCGCTTTTTCTGCTAAAACTGTGTACTCCTAACGGCAAGACAGCCAAAAATCCGTCAGTGGTATGTTGCCAAATGTGTCTTTGAGTGCCGTGTCACATGACAGTTCAATTATAGACTCAATATCTGAATTTGGAAGGTCAGTCTCGAATTATACATTGGCTGTAAATGGATTCCTTATCCATGCTTTGTTTCCGTTGATGGGGGGAAAATATTTCTTAAGATTTGTCTCCAGCGCTAGTAGATGTTATTTGATAGCAGCTGAAATCTCACCTGGCAATAAACTCATGCTATGATCTTTTTGTAGTTCTGTTAGCTTTGTAAATGCTTCGTAATTTCCTTCTTCCGCGCGACTCAACCACAAATTGATTTTTTTTTTGTTACAGCTTCCACCTTCTCTTGTACTTTAAATACAATTACATTGCTGCCTTGTAATGTCTGATTCAAATTGTTCAAGAAATTAAAAATATCACAAAGATAAGCTACCTTGATTGACCAATTTACGTAATGGAAACTGTCTTTGAAATGAAATATTACGTCTCTAGCCGCTGGGGGATATTGTTCTAAGAACATCAAAACTTCTTCCCCCAGTTCAATGAGTCTTCTTAAAACATTCGCTCTTGATAGCCACCGCACTTCGCAGTGTAAAATGATATGTTCATATTCTCTTCCCATTTATTTGCATAAAGAAGAGAATATTCTTGAGTTCAGTAGACGAGATTTTATAAAATTTATAAATTTCACACACTCTTGCATAGTTGAAGTTAAAAGCAATTGCAATCTTTTGAAGGCCAATGCCTCTATGCGGATGCTGCAATGTACCCATACACAGTATGGTGCTACAACTTTGATCCTCAGAAAAAGTCCAGTACGAATGCCTGCCATTGCGCATGCTCCATCGCTACTTAGTCCCACACATTTCTTCCATTAAATGCCATTGTCCTTCATGTAACTATCAATCAAATAAAATATTTCATCAGCTATTATTGTTGCCAGAGGTTTACAAAAGAGAAATTTTTCGTGATTTTTATTGTTAAAATCGTATCTTACAAAACACATTAGATTAAAATTATCCGATATGTCTGTTCTTTCATCAACTTGCAAGGAAAAGTAATTACTCTCATTTATGTGACCCACAACAGTTTCCTCGATGTTATTAGCCATCTCCACTATCCTACGCTTCACTGTGTTATTTTATAGAGCCAGCAAATTTACTTGGTTCTCAATTTTTTTTATCACATATCCGAGATGCTACTATTTTCATTGCTGGAACTATTAATTTCTCGACAATCGTGTGAGAATAACCGTTTTTAGCAATTAATTTTGAGATTTAATAAAATGCCATTACAAGGTTTTCAGATTGAGCACCCTCAGAAAAATTCGAAGACATATTTTTTTAGTAAGTATTAATTCTCTCTTTTTANAATTAATTTTGAGATTTAATAAAATGCCATTACAAGGTTTTCAGATTGAGCACCCTCAGAAAAATTCGAAGACATATTTTTTTAGTAACTATTAATTCTCTCTTTTTATTAATGAAGAAATCTTATGGCTTCTCACTGTATTCCGGGTGTTTTAATTCCAAGTGCCTCTTCAACTTTAAAGGCTTCATAGACTCGTTTGAAAGTGCCGCATAACAAATAACACATAATGGTTTGTCATCAGTACCCTTGATGAATCCAAATTGTAAATAATTTTGAGGATATTGTCGAGTCCATGACTCCTTTTTTGTGAGAGTAGAAGACTGCACATCGTGCGGCCGTTTGTTAGTAGCACTTGTACTTGGCTCCGGCTGAACCCGTACTTTGTTTTATTACCCACTTGTCCATCGTCAAATGAAACGTAATCAGTATACGCAAAAATACGCACTCTTTGTCTTGATACTAAGCTCTAACTGACTGAATGAACGAGCAAACGAGCGGGCGGAGTGGGGAGACTGCGAGCACGGGCTCGAGCGGGTGAAACAAATGGTTAAATCTTTTATATGTTGGAAGACTTTTACTATTAATGAACTTGTAGATACTTCTAATTATGTTATTAGTATTGCTCATTTCCAGTGTTGTATTCTAGGCGAAGGCTTAAGCTTGAACTTGGTGATGCTATATGGGTATTCAGAAAGTTGGTTGGTACTAACGGTGATGTCCGTGTATTAAGTCATGTTCAGTATGTATATGTTGCTTAAATATGTGTATTCAATATAGAAGGAGTTTCATTTCCCCATCCCAGATCCCTTTAACACATCCGAAAACAGGTTTGACCTAGAATGTCAGTTGCAAGAGGGAGGGTAAAGTAACGCAACCCAACATTTTGTTTTCGTGGCCCGGTAGCCGGCCGCGACCCACCATTTGGGAAACGCTGGTGTAGGCAATTCCATCAGTAGCACAGTATTTACATATTTCTGAAACCATCTTTGCTCTTAATCGAATGCCTATTGTCTGCTAGAAGCGGACGAGTAGCAAGTATTTTTCCGCTGCTGTCGCTGCACAAGCACTGTGTCGCAGTGGTGCGGCTGAATGACATGCAGCCTAAATCACTACTGCATGGCGTTACCCAATGAACACACACACGCGATATGGAAACGTACGGCTGTGTAAAGCCTTTCCAACAATAAAACTCACAGTTTGTTGCCACTACTGACTCATGTGGTCTGTATTGTAAACTTCAGTACTCTATTCTATTAACAAAAACTCTTCCAAATGACACATACGTGTGTAAACAGCAATAATTTTAAATTCATCGTAATATATTATTCTGAGTATTAAGAACACCAATTTGGTTTTAGTTTAGTCTCCATGTTCTCGCATTACATAAAATCTACTGATAATGGAATGTTCAATGCCAGATGGTCTTAAGCGGCCCCCTTGCTCCCATAAGGGTCTTAATGTAAGAAACAGCTTCTATTTAATTTTNCAATGCCAGATGGTCTTAAGCGGCCCCCTTGCTCCCATAAGGGTCTTAATGTAAGAAACAGCTTCTATTTAATTTTAAAAAAAATATGGAATATTTTGGTGTTAATTTTTTAAAGGCTGATTACAAAAGTTCTCAATTTATCTTAAACAGTCAATAGACTTATTTTTTATCTTATTAGTGTAGTTTCAGCTCCCAAGACAAAGATAATTTTAAAACATAAAAAATTATAACTAACAATTTTTTATCAGAAACTTAAGGGAGAATCGTGCATTAAAATAATTAAATTTGTAAGAATATTTTGTTGGCACTAATGAAGTGATTCGGTGGTATGATTATAGATTATACGACATTGACGTCTTCGTCACACTTTTCTGAAGCCCTGCTAAAGTTGTACATCCAGGATATTCCTCCGCCTGATGCAAACAAAACTTAACAAATTCTGTAAAATTACATTAAGGAAATTACGCCAAAGGGACTGGGTACAACATCCTTGTGCACCCAGCGTAATAGGTCTCCGTGTGAGAACGTTTTTCGTACTTGGCATTACCAACACTCATATTTTCTCCCAGTTGTTTAAGTAATACAATTTATGCAATTGAGAGCCGAAAAAGCTGGTATAGCCGTGCGTATGCAAATAACAGAGGTATGGAACCAATCAGAGTAACGCTATGCGGTCGGCAGCTAGAACGGTTACTGCTGCTACAATGGCAGGTTATCAAGATATAAGTGGGTTTGAACGTGGTGTTATAGTCGGCGCATGAGAGCGAGAGATAGGACATAGAATCTCCGAGGTAGCGATCAAATTTGGATGTTCGCGTACGAACATTTCACGAGTGTACCATTAATATCGGGAATCCAGTAAAACATCAAATCTTCGACATCGCTGCGGCCGGAAATAGATCGTGAAGGAACGGGAGATATGACGACTGACGAGAATCATTAAAAGTGACAGACGTGCAACCCTTTCTAAAATTGACGCAGATTTCAATGCTGGGGTATCAACAAGTGCCAGCGTGCGAACTTTTCAACGGACTATCATTGATATAGGCTTTCGGAGCCGAAGGACCACTCGTGTACCGTTGTTGACTGCATGACACAAAACTTTACGCCCCGCCTGGGCCCGCCAACACCGCCGTTGGACTGTTGATGAATGGAAACACGTTGCCTGGTCTGACGAGTCTCGTTTCCAATTGTATCAGGCGGATGGGCGTGCAAGGGTATGGAGACATCCTCATGAATCCATGTATCCTACATTTCAATAGGGGACTGTTCAAGCTGGTGGAGGCTCTTTCATGGTATTGGGCGTGTGCAGTTGGCGTAATATGGGACCCCTGATATGTCTTGATACGACTCTGACAGGTGACAGATACATAAGCATCCTGTCCGATCACCTGCACCCATTCATGTCCATTATGCATTCCGACGGACGTGGACAATTCCAGCAGGACAATGCGACACCCCACACGTCGAGAGTTGCTACCGAGTGACTCCAGGAACACTGTACTGACTTTAGACATTGCCATTTGCCGCCCAAATCTCCAGACATGGACATTATTGAGCATATATGGGATGCCTTGCAACGTGCTGTTCAGAAGAGATCTCCGCCGCCTCGCACTCCTATGGANATCGCTCCCTGCAGGCAGGTGATTCTTCGAAAGAATCGCTGACTTGTCGCCGCGCATGTTGACAGGGGGGTTGTACCGGCGGCGGTGTGGCCTTATAAATAGGCAACGCATTCCCTCCGACTTAGCAGTCCACTTCGTGCTCCGTACTACGCTAGCCAGCAAGTGGGGAGTCACCATCAAACACTTGTAAGCAATTTAGAGCGTGAAATTCGTGGTGTGAGGCGCTGGGGCGGGAAATTTCGGGTTCTAATCCCGAGTAAGCCATGGATTTCCAGGGTGTTTGTAGATATAGTCCATTCAAGGTAACTTGAAACTTTTCTGAAGCCCTCCGCCTCATGCAGACAAAGCTTAACCTAATCAAGAAAACTACACCAAAAGGACAACGCACCACATTTGTGCACGCTCAGGTTAATAATATTTTATGTAAGAACTACTTCTTATCGGGCGTTACCAACATGCATGTTCTCGCTCTTCCTTTTCTTATTCATATCAGTTATAAATGAAATATTATTATTTATTGATAAAATATGAGTAAAAGTACAATTAAAGAAAATAAGGTACTTTTATGTTAACCGATATGTTAAAAGCTTGTGATGCAGGGTATATTTAGGAAACAACCAAACACGTCACAACAAGGGCGATTTTTTTTATAGATTTGATTCAAAGATTGGAATGAAACAGTAAATAGGCAATATACGTAAATTTAACTTTTTTAAATAAGTATTAAGTATACAGTGCTTTATAATAAAGGGAAATACTCACATATTCACGTATCAAAATGTAATGCAGTCGTATTTGGGACACTTTTAGTGTTACAAAAAAAATATCTTAGTAATTAGTTTTCAAAAAATGCAAAAAAAAATTCTGCTATCTATTGAATAACATTCAATATTCAGACATCATATTTTAATGTCTACCTAGACGGAGTGNAAAAAAAAATTCTGCTATCTATTGAATAACATTCAATATTCAGACATCATATTTTAATGTCTACCTAGACGGAGTGAAGTCGATACAAGAATTTTCCGTGTTTTTAGAGATAGTTTCGTTGTCCGGCAACTACTGTACGTGTGGGCTGGCCAAACAATTACGCAGACACGAAATAGCGTGCGGCTGTTCCTATGATGTGGGCGTACCCATTATTGACTTACTGAGGAAGGCTCTGGAGCGGACCTTGTGTCTTATAGGTAGTAGCAGTGATATTTCGCGAAAATATTTCGAGACAAGATACATNAGGCTCTGGAGCGGACCTTGTGTCTTATAGGTAGTAGCAGTGATATTTCGCGAAAATATTTCGAGACAAGATACAGACCAAAGCACTGTAGGATCGTCCAGCTTCTTCGATTGGCTAAAAAAATGTTCTGGCCCGTGTTAACCGTTTGCGGACGAATCACGAAGCTTCAGTGTCGGGGTCACTTAGTCCAGAGTGGCTTGGTCAAAGACGGACACGGCACCGGCAGCTACTGGAGGTATGACAACAACTGAGGTGTGTATAAAGTATTGAAGTCTACTGTGTGCTCCGATTTTTTACGCGAAAAGTCACTGGCCCTAATAATAGACTACTGTGGGCTACGGGAAGTTCCTATTGGCGCGACTGTCGGCTGGCAAGTAGGTTACCAAGCGCTGATTGGCGAACGGCGTTCCGACACGTTGCTAGCCAGTTACTCCATTTTGCTGGCGTGTGCGGCCGACGTTCGCGGACTAATCNCGTTGCTAGCCAGTTACTCCATTTTGCTGGCGTGTGCGGCCGACGTTCGCGGACTAATCGTTGGCTACATCTCTGTAGTGTTAAGTATTCTGTGGTATTAGCGCTTGTGTTTGACTCTTCTAAAAAGAAGAAGAAATTACCTTCTTACAGAGAGCCAAAAATCTCGCAAAATCATATGACGATAAGATATACTTTAAAACATGTGCATTTGCATTTATTTTACATTTGTATCGCATTTTGTAAGTCACGGGCTGAACGAATTTAAATCAATAACTAACCTGTACCGAATCCCGTGCTATCTAGTTTGGGGTTAAATTGAGGCATCAACCAATGAAAAAATGACCTAGACTCGAGTACCTCAATCCGCGAAAATCTGCATCTCTAGTTGTGTCTTGCGCAGTTGCTTGGCATGCCACACAATGACGCCACGAGCATATTAAAGGTTCACAGAGTTTACTTATGCCAGATTCATGAAATTATCTCGGAAACTTCGCGAGTTTTATTTATATTGAGTGCAAACTCTGAGAGGTAAATAGTGTAGTAAATNATGAAATTATCTCGGAAACTTCGCGAGTTTTATTTATATTGAGTGCAAACTCTGAGAGGTAAATAGTGTAGTAAATTAATGTGCTCTATCCCTTCGGTTTATTTTACAATTTGGAAATTATAGCCAGTTTTTTATTCATCTCCACAATCGAGAAAATGTTGCACGTATAGGACACCTATGGCCGGGATTATGCACAGAAGGGTACTTAGCTAAATGTCATACTCCTCTTCTTCATGAACAATTAACACTGATAAAGCCGAGCGCGCAACACCCTTTTTACTGCTGTTATAAGAAACACACTCAGCACAGTTGCAGGGCACAGAAAAAAATACCATGACTGTAACTATAGACTAAAGATGAGGTATAGTTTTAGTCACATTATCTTCACCCTTTTTGAAACAAATCTTTGAAAAATCACCCCATATATTGCTTGTTGAGTTGTTTCCTACGTAAATCTTATATCATNCTTTTTGAAACAAATCTTTGAAAAATCACCCCATATATTGCTTGTTGAGTTGTTTCCTACGTAAATCTTATATCATAGGCGTTTTATAAGTCTGTTTAAATAAAAGTCTTATCTTAAGTTAAATTTATATTTTACTCATATATATTTCTTTATTTAAAACGCTTAATTTATAATTAATATGAGTAAAACCAGTGAGATAATATAGGTGTTGGTAATAGCTAGTAAGAAATAGTTCTCTTGCGAAATGTTATTAAACTGATTGCACACAAATACGGCACGCAATCTCTTCGGTGTAATTTTCTAGACTTAGTTAATCTTTGTTTGAATGAGGCGACGGAATATCATGAAAGTATAACTTTAAGAGGGCTTCAGAAAAGTTTGAAGTAATCATGAATGGACTGCAGACCAATTTTTGCCTTCTGCGCATGTCCTCGACATTGACTCGTCCATCGTCGACACAACTGACATAGTGACGTGGACTTTATTGTGCTCAACGTGGTTGTTTATAGTTCAATTTGCAACATAAATTTGTTTTTTTATGAATGAAATGCATTAGCTAAAGTCCATTCTCAGTTACTTCCAACCTTTCTGAAGCCCTTTTGTAGTACTATTTCCAGCTTATTCCTCCGCCTCACGCAAACAAAGCTTAGCTGAGTCTATAAAACTACACCAGAGGGACAGCGCGGCGCATTCTTACGCACTCAGAGTTACGAAATTTTGTGTTAGAACTATTTTTTACTGGGCATTACCAACACACTTATTGTATCACTGTTTTTCTCATGTATATAATAAATTAAATATTATAATTCATAGATGAAATATATGTAAATTTTTCGATTTAACCACATATTAGGTACATTTATGTTAACATAAGTATAAAACTCTTGTGATGCACGGAAAATTTAAGAAATGACCATAAGTGGGATAATTGATCAAAGGCTTGATTAAATAAAGTGCGAGGAAACCGTGAATACACTGTAACATAAATATATTCTAGATGATTNATTGATCAAAGGCTTGATTAAATAAAGTGCGAGGAAACCGTGAATACACTGTAACATAAATATATTCTAGATGATTTCGAAATTCTAAAAGGGTGCTGTATTTTATTAGCAATACCTTAAAGTAATATTAAAAATTAGACGCTCTTATGACGGTGTTCGAGGTTGAACGTCCCCATTACATTTACTGTAAAGTGAACGCAAATTTATACTTAAATATACAATAAATTTGAATTTTCGTTAGAACTCTTTAAATTGTCTAGATGTTTTGATAAAACATACTTGCGTACATGTACAAAAAATGGCAATTTACGTAACGTAGGGCGTATATTTATTTGAAGTATACATTAAAACATACAAGAATTTTCGTGGTGCATTAATTTTATTATAATATTAGCATACATGATGTTTTCACACACATATAAAAATAATCTAAATACCCAAGAGGTAAAGGAACCACTGTTATAATAAAATATTATGAGAAACTAAACGTGTCTGATAGGCGACGTAATTTAACTGGTTGATATTTGCAAACTTCACTGATGAAGTTATTTTAATGAATTAAAATACATTCGATAACGAATCAAATGATTGCTGGGAAAGTTTCCAAGTACATAACTACGTTTTTCTCTCCCAGTTTTATCGTCATCAGCCTATAATCGCTGATTGCCTTTACTAAGGCAGTGTGTTCCAAGAACAGTGTTTTATTCTTCACTCTAACTTGAGATTAACGTGAAGAAACATCACTGCCCCTTCACAACCCACACGACAAGAAACAAAAAATAGAATCCTGTATCATAAAGTGTAACTTAACAGTACATGTAACTATAATTTTGCATTTGTAAACAATTTTTTTTAGTATTTTATTAGCACTTTGAAATGCTTTATTTGGCAAACCACTTTGTTGAGAGGTTGCCACACAAAACCAATCCAAATTTATTTTATTTTCTTGATACTTGACTTAACAAAACCTACAAATACGGCTGCAGTTGACCCAATTAATAGTTTCCGAATAAAAGTTTTTAACTATTTTTCTAATAATACTGTTTATAAACCACAAATCTGTGCATATAAACAACAATTCTTTAAACATTTACACAAATATATTATGTGAGTGAAGATTAGTATATAAACGGTGAGTTTTGGACTATATTTATTCCATTTATTAACGTCTTATAAAATCATTAATTTTAATCAATAAGACACAAAAACTGTTATAAAATCCATTCGATTTTCTTTGTTAATGGTATAAAGCTGATGTTTTCCCATGTTTATATGTTAATATTTACAAATCAGTAGTTTTATATTATTATTTTAATATTTTATCTAAAGTTTAAAATTTAAACACTACTCCTCCCAAATATCCACATTTATTAAAGTTTTCAGAAACAAAATTTTTATATGATGATGTTTATATTTAACGATATAATGATACTCCCAATATATGATACAACTATAATGCATATGTTAACTGTTTTAGTATAGTGCATACCTCTGATAGGTAAGATAATATATAAATATTGTTCGTATCTGATTTTAAAATAATTGTCGTATATCTATCTATATGTCAACANATAGGTAAGATAATATATAAATATTGTTCGTATCTGATTTTAAAATAATTGTCGTATATCTATCTATATGTCAACATTATTTTAAATTTATAATTCAAAGGAGAGGTTTTTTTTTTACTATAATTCAATAAAGTTATTATTTTTTCTACGTTAGATAGTTTCTGATTCTACAATAATAGTGTNTTTTTTTTTTACTATAATTCAATAAAGTTATTATTTTTTCTACGTTAGATAGTTTCTGATTCTACAATAATAGTGTCATTCCTACACTAGTTTATCCAGATACTTGAAAATACTGTTCTTAAACAGACAAAAGATATTATTTCATTTTATCCAGACACGTGATTCCTCATATTAAGAATTGCATAAAAGGTATCGAATATGACGAAGTAAAAATCATGCAAGATCTCGTATGTAATACTAGCATTACTCTTATCATTGAACGCCACTTATCTCAAGTAATGCAATACGAAACCAGGCTTTAAAATATGCGTAACATATCGTCGGACNTATCATTGAACGCCACTTATCTCAAGTAATGCAATACGAAACCAGGCTTTAAAATATGCGTAACATATCGTCGGACAATAACTTCAATACCATATTGTCTATGTATTGACTTCTCGTTTATAGAAAACTGGAAACTTCGCAGGCGTAACACCNAATAACTTCAATACCATATTGTCTATGTATTGACTTCTCGTTTATAGAAAACTGGAAACTTCGCAGGCGCAACACCGTTTACTACGGGCTTCGTTATACCGAACACAAGGGGAAATTCAGCAAGATGTCATCACTGGTAAGTTTTCATAAAACTCTTAAAAGTATACCAAATATATTTTATATCAGTAATGCTTATCTTGTGCAGTTGCAACAGAATTGTTAATTGTTTTAAAAATAATTTTTTATTTTCCACTTTTAACTATTATACAAACAAAAATACAATATACTCCTCATTGAGAAGTGTAGAGAATACTATATATTATTATTTCCACAAGCTGAATATTGGGTATGTTAATACTTCATTGGCTTATTTTTTTAGCTGTCCGAATAAATTTTACCATTTCGGCTACGTATGTGGAAGAGACATAACACCAGTGTTACCCATAGGAGCAATGGTTTCGCGTATCTTTATTTTTCAAACGCAAGCCGCATATAAGCCATGTACGATTACATTAAACTTTTACGAAGCCCTACTTAAGTTCTACTTCAAGGATATTCCTCCACCTCATGCAAAGAAAGCTTATGCGAGTCTATAAAAAATCACGGGAAAGGGACAGTGCACGGCATTCGTGAGCAATCAGTGTAATAACATTTTGCATAATCACCCTTTCTTTTTAGGCATTACCAACACGCATATTTTCCCACTGTTCTATTTATATTCATTATAAATTACCTTTAGGTGTTTATAAGTAAAATTAAAAAAAAATTAAATTTAACGAAAAATTCGATAATTTTAGGTCAAAAAAAGTATGAAACGATTGTGAGACGTGCCATATTTGGGAAACCACGAAATACGTCACACATGGGGTTATTTTCAATGGTTAGTATCAAAAAGTGTGAAGAAACTGCGATGATAGTTATGTTGGAAAACTACGTTCAGAATACACTTGCCAGTCTGGCACAACGTAAATATCAAAATTGATCGGTTTCGAAAAAAGGAACTTTTCAGAAATAGGTGTCCATCGGGCCTTTTCAAATTCAACACATACTGTGTGTGGAGTCGAGAGGTTTTGGTCATCGGTTAAAATCGACGTCCTCTGTGCCGGTGAAGTTGAAGTGAGGCGAATATGGAGTAGTGGTGGAATTCAAGACGCGCGGAAAGAAGGAGTTCCCAGAGAAAATCCGCCACGCAACGGCAACTTCCGCCAAGTTTCTTACATACGAAAATCAAAGTTATCCCACTGGGAATCGAACCCGGTTCACTTTGGTGAGAGGGCCTCCGGTATGATGGTCCTTTATACACATTGTCATAGAGAAGCAATGTTTTTCAGACTTCACTCTAAAACCTGTCCGTATTTCTGGATATTTGTTTGATTAAGTGGATTTTGAATCGTTTAATACTTCTAATATAAAAAATTAATACAATTCTAACAAGCATTGAATTTAGAAAACAACCTTTCGACAATGTTATGCAAAAATGTTTCCAGGGGCGAATTTTATTACGTATTTATATTTTTTGTAGCAATTACAAGATATACAGTTTAATTTGGAACTAATAAAATTCGAAAATAAAAAAGGTTTATATACCATAAACTGTGTCAGAAATTACTCTCTGCAATATTACTAGAAGAATCCATTTGATCAGACACTGTAGTTGAAACAAATTCCATAGCATACTAAAAAACTGTTCCGAATTTTGCACTGTGATATCTAATTCATGTTCAGTGTCGTAAAAAAATGTTACGTCTTGCTTTTTTCCCCCCGAAATAGTTTTTAATGTAATAAATCTATCGCAAAAAATATCAAATCAGTTTTAATATATTCAGTGTATTATAAAATTTTATTGCTGTTTCAACGTCCGCTATTTTTCAAAATTTTTGTGAAACGTTAAGATTTTTTTCTGCTTGAACGTTATTAAAGCCATCTCTTGCCTCTTCGACAGCTAAATTATAAAAACAGATTTCCTCTAGATGGGACAGCATAATACAAGTCTTGAAAGTGTTTTTCAATTTGCTGACTATTTTGAATCATCTGCTAGTTAAACATATAATTCTGTACTTATTTTAAATATGTTTACTTAACAATTTTCAAGCTTTGTGCAGACTTAAACTCAAGATATATGTTAAAAGTGAACAAACGCAGACTGTGTTGTAACGAAATGAAGTTCTAATCAAACAGTTTGCTCCAGACGTTATGAGAGTGGAACAGAATCAATCTGTCTTGTATGCTGAACAAAAGTGAATCCGTAAATTAACACGTGCATAGAAATGTTCGTAAATTAATTAATGGAAAAGACAGTGAATTACTTTCAGAAAAGTCAGCGTAAGATTAAATAATTTTATTAAATACGAAATTGTGCTCTTAAAAACAAACTGTTGTGCCAAACCAGTGACTATTTACCTTGGATCTTTAACAACTGTTTTACCAGTATTTTATAAATAGTTTTTTTCTAATTTTGGCGTGTTTTTTAACAGGAAATAATTTTTTACAGGTTCATATTTGTTTGCTCGTCATCGTAGTAACAGCGGTGAACACGCAGATCACCAGTATTTCAGACGGAGAACTTACAGAAGATGAGAGGAAAGAACTAAGCATTACTGGTGTTTCGTCACATAGGTCAACTGAAACAAAACGGCAACAGAGTCCCGTAAGTGCCAGATCTTATATGGCCGGCACATTTTCTAGCAAAATATCAGGTGGTCTGGAAGATTCTGTTGACTCTCTAGCCCTTTGCACTGTGTGTTCAAATGGAGATCACTCAACGCACAATGTCGATCAACCAAGTAACGCATTAATACTAATGCCTCAGCCTCCCCCAACAGCCGGCGTATTGAACCTTCATGTGAACATAATTGACCAGAGGACCAAAGAGCAGCCAGAAAAAACGATTATTATAAACAACAATCAAAACCAAAATATTCGGGACAATGAAGGTATTTTACCAGAATCCCGATTACCCAAACAAGAAAATCCGTCAGAAGAAACTCAAGACGGCGTAACTGGCAACCTTAGTAAAGATCAAATAAAGAGACCAAACAAAAACGACAAGAAACAAATAGAAAACGCACCGTCCCCACCAGCTCCGAATATGTCATGTTACCGTTTACCAAACTTTCATCAACTGTTTTGCCAACGAAGTGATGTTCCGTTACCTCCTGGTGCAATACCTTGGGACAAATCCATGCAGCCTGGTGGGATATCTTTACCACCCGGTGCCACGTATCCGGGATTAGTACCTTTCCCTCCTGGATATGTGCATCCTGGCGGAGTACCTTCACCGCTTGGTGGCATGGGACCTTCACCACTTGGTGGCATGGGACCTTCACCGCTTGGTGGCATGGGACATTCACCGCTTAGTGGCATGGGACCTTCACCGCTTGGTGGCATGGGACCTTCACCGCTTGGTGGCATGGGACCTTCAACGCTTGGTGGCATGGGACCTTCGCCGCTTGGTGGGATGGGACCTTCACCGCTTGGTGTCATTGGACCTTTGCCGCTTGGTGGCATGAGACCTTCACCGCTTGGTGGCATGGGGCCTTCACCGCTTGGTGTCATGGGACCTTTACCGCTTGGTGGCATGGGACCTTCACCGATTGGTGGCATGGGACCTGGGAATTTACAACTACCACCCACTGGTGTGCTTCCTGGACGTTCGCCTATCCTCCCTTACGCCGGACTTCCCGCAGGGATACCGCTTGGTGTGCCTATTCATGTTGGTAACCCCCAAGGCTCTGCTTTTGGATTAAGGTACCCCGCAGCACCGAACCATGCTGCCATACATCCCTCAGTATCTTTGGTTAAACCAAAAACGGATGGGGGGCAGACTCTCTATCCGATCGGGAAAGGATAATGTTTTGATGATCACTCACACTAAACTCTTTTAATGTAATAAATTAAAAACATTTTTGTATTATATTTGCCATACTTTTGACTGGTTGTTAAATGACAACATTTGAAAGTCTTATTTGGTTTCTTGTCTCTGTCGCCTGTATATTATGCCACCATATTCATAAATTAATCTAACAACTTACATCAATTGGTTGATAAAATTCTAATGAAATTGCTATAATTTAAGTAAATGTAGAACTAAGAAACAAATTGCATTAAATAAAAAAAAAGCAAAGTAAATGATTTCAAAGGGCACTAATATAAGTATTATAATTTTAATAAGTTATTAAAATATAACTTATCTCTGTGGACAGAGGTTTTAACAAAGGAAGATTTAAAATGCATTCAGTTAACTATAAAACCATATAAACCAAAATGTACACTAACAGTATATTTAAATTTTAAATATTTTGATGCAAAATATTTTAGTAATATTATAATCTAATGTATTATCTCATTAACGCGCACTAAATGTTAATCATAACATATTTTTTTGATATTGGAGCAGAGTTTATACATGTGTTTAGAATCGATAAGGGGTGCCTTAGTCTGTAGAAAGCGGCGTGGTCCACTCAACCTATATTAAAATATCTACCAGCGGTTTTCGTGCTGCGATNTGCCTTAGTCTGTAGAAAGCGGCGTGGTCCACTCAACCTATATTAAAATATCTACCAGCGGTTTTCGTGCTGCGATGATCATCATATCACCACGTTTTACCGTGGATCTTAGAGGAATATTCCATTTATCTGGAAAGTGAATGGAACCAGCATATTAAGTCAAAATTAAAGTCTACATGAAAACATGTCTCATAGCCGATCATCTTTATGATACAGGCGTTTAAAGTCTCTTCGCGAATCTTTAATAACTCCCCCTTATACATACTTGCTCAACTACCTGCATCCATATCTGTGTATAGGCTATTCACGGTAAAGTGAGTACTTTTTAAGGCCCTGCAAACTTTATTCATTTCGGACTATTTCAATCTTCCCGTGCTACTAATAAACACAGCGAATACATTCACTACCCTCAAAATTTAAAGCCTGGTGCTGCAATAAAATATATGCATAAGTGGTTAGTGACTGTTTGGAGGGCCTTAAAAAGTCCTCCCTTTACGGCGAAAATTTCTAAAATTTCAAACGCAATTGCGTGTGTAGGTATGTGTGTATTTGTGTGACGTCTGTGGATGTGCAGGTGGTATTATTCATATACGCCCCACGTTTTCGCTTGCAATTCGGTAAATATTTTAGTTGTTCAGAAAACCGCAAGTGAACAGGCGCGGGGACCTCAGATGCACTGCGGATTTACATTGTCCTGGAAATATTCTAAGAAGGAGAAGCGATGTATGATTACAATGTTGCAGAAATTTTNCACTGCGGATTTACATTGTCCTGGAAATATTCTAAGAAGGAGAAGCGATGTATGATTACAATGTTGCAGAAATTTGAACCGTTACCCAGGCAGAAAGCGAGCAAAATTCAGCTCAGCTCCCTAAAGATGAACGTACATTGCTAAGATCCGAGGCATTTTTAATGTCTGAAAACAGATTATAACGTCGGTTATTNCACTGCGGATTTACATTGTCCTGGAAATATTCTAAGAAGGAGAAGCGATGTATGATTACAATGTTGCAGAAATTTTAACCGTTACCCAGGCAGAAAGCGAGCAAAATTCAGCTCAGTTCCCTAAAGATGAACGTACATTGCTAAGATCCGAGGCATTTTTAATGTCTGAAAACAGATTATAACGTCGGTTCTTTTATAACCATTAAATTAGTTCGTCCTTTTCATAAGAANTTTATAACCATTAAATTAGTTCGTCCTTTTCATAAGAACATATCGATGTTTGGATATATATTATTATAATGCGGTAAATCTTTTTTTTTTTTTTTTATAATTCACGACGTTTCGATCAGGCAAAATAATAATTGACAAAGTAAAAACGCTATCTTAAACCTATGAAATGTTACGGAATTTATACCACCCACAGTCGTATGAACTTTCTTACTCGCCTCTGAGTAAATCAAGTTGAATTGGAAAGTCTAAAGACGTTGGTATATATGTTTTCTTTTCCACTTCAACGATAATGGATTAAAGGTGCTCCAACTTACTCTAGGTGCAACAATTAATGAAAAGTGGTTATCCAGGTTTATGGATAGATGTTCCCACATGCATAGTTGGTTTGCAAGTACGCCTTGCGGTTAAATTACTCAATTAAAAAAAAAATATTTTACGCAAATATGGTAATATTTAAATTGTTTTTTTGGTATATTTTTGAGATTTTGTTAAGTAACTGACTCTCAAGCAACAACCTTTCTTATCAACTGTTCGTTATAACTAGTGAGTCTACTTTCCTCTTAATAAATTACAATAATTTTTTTATGAATTACTTAAAAGCGTAGGTGATAAGTAGGCCTCGACGACTTGTTACTATTAGAAATATAACCAGAAACACATTCAACGCAAACATTACAAATACACACGCGCCTATCCAGTATTCGATCACAGAAGTCCTCTTACCATAACTACATTACAGATGTAGCATTAGCAGAATCAATTTCGGTTATAATATATATATTTTTTTTGTAGACAGGTTTACTAATCTGAAATATACACAGGGTCGTCATGTTGAGAACGAGTATGTGAGTAATTTAAATCACGCAAGTTTACATGGCCTACGGTAGCTCTACGTGTGTGGAAAATTTGATTGGGATTAGTTCATTGGTTCACAAAATATGGCACAAATATTAAATTTTATCACCTGACACTATCTTATAGAAACGCGGGCAAAAGATGATCATGTGTGTGTGTTTGTGTGTTTATATATATATATTCTAATGGAAAATGCCCGCATAAAAAGTTTGGTTGTATTTTGTTTNTGTGTGTGTTTGTGTGTTTATATATATATATTCTAATGGAAAATGCCCGCATAAAAAGTTTGGTTGTATTTTGTTGTATTTATTAAAAGGTATAACATACTAATGTAAATTATTTATATTGCCACCAATAAAAAAAATGTTTGACCCACTTAATACTTGTAAGTTTACATGACCTACTGTTCCACTACCTATGTGCAATATTTGGTGAAAATATGCGTGTTGGTCCCCGAGACATGGCATATAAGCTCTATTTTCTTAAACGGTTCTATTTTAATAAATGGTGGAAAAAAATGTTATTTACTAGCAAATACGATATTTGTCACACATACTGCAAATTTAAATTTTACTTGAAATTATTTGGGACTTAGGGAATATTAACCTAAATTATATACATGGGTGTTATGTTAATCATTTATTTATATTATATAAAGTATTATAAATTTAGATGGACTACACAAGTATAACTTGTTTCCTGAATTTTTTCAGAATCTGATATATTGTTGTTCGAGATATGATATAATACTTAATTTTTCCATGTGGTGGTATCTTACAAAATGGCACACAAAAGAGACTCTATGTATAAATATTTAATAGTTGTAATATATTCTACTAGCGTACAAATGTAAAATTAAAATTTGTTACATGTTTTTGTGAATATAATGTACTAAGCTTAATTGTTTACATGGCCACAAATTTGAAAATAAGTGGGTGATCTCCTTAAAGCACGGTCGTAGTGTTGTCTGCAAAATTTTGTAGGAATTGGTTGATCGTTTCCCGAAATATGACATGAAAACTTAATTTCCCCATGTGGTGCTCTCTTAAAACATTGTGCACAAAAAGATACTTGGTGAAGACACATTTAATGGTAGTTAACAGATACTGTCGGAATACAAAGTCAAGTTTAAATTTGTTACGTGGTTCCGTAGATATACACTGAAGAGCCAAAAAAACTGGTACATCTGCCTAATATCGTGTAGCCCCCCCGCCCACCGCCCTCCAGCCACGAGCATGCAAAAGTGCCTCAAGGTGACTTGGCATGGCCTCGACCAATGTCTGAAGGTATGCAGGAGGCAATTCACACCATGAATCCTGCAGGGCAGTCCACAAATCCAATCTGCGCCAATTTGAGAAAGGGTTGCACGTCTGTCACGTTTAATGATTCTCGTCAGTCGTCGTTTGTCCCGTTCTTTCACGATCTTTTTCCGGCCACAGCGATGTCGAAGATGTGATGTTTTACCGGATTCCCGATATTCACGGTACACTCGTGAAATGGTCGTACGCGAAAATCAAAATGTTATCGTTAAGCAACTGAAGGATTTGTGAGACCCTGAAACTTCCATAAAAAACGTCCTGTGACAGGTGTAAAAATTTTCTCTAAACTGTTTAAAATAGATTAAGAACACTGTTTTATCTCTTTTAATATTGAAACATTTGCTAAGAAACCCCATCGATATTCAAACAGTCGTTTGATGGTGTTAGGTATTGAGCTAATGGTCATGTGTTGTCTTTACGTTTCCACTAGACGTGTTACTAAGGAGGAATTAGTTGCTAGAACAGTGTTGAGCTGTTTCGTTGTAAAACACATTCTAGGAGCTGACTCTGGGAACTAAGCCAATGATTTTTAACTTGACACCAGTCATGTATCCAGAAAAATTAATACGATTTATACAATAATGTTACTCTGTTCAGAATTCTACTTTTCTCTTTATTCATCTGGAAAAATTCCTTGCAGAATTTACGTCCGTGTGTCATCAATTTTCAGAAAAATTTTCTTCGTTTATCTCATTTGTTGTTTCCTATAATAGTTATTACACAAAAAAATAAGTATTTTATGCATAGAGGGCACTTTTAAAAACAAGTGGAAATTTAGTTCAAATTTACACTGTACAAATAAATAAAAATTTACGCATATGAATTTTTTGTAATGTTACATTTTAGTATGTGTAATTTTTAAAAACAACTAGCTACAGTACGGACATTTTTATACAAATGTTGTTAAGAATCCAGAGGGTAAAAAATTTTTTCGTGAAAATTCATGAATGTATGGTTTAATAAACACAATGATGGTGTTAATTCAAAAAGTTTGACATATGTGTAAAAACACATACTTTCTGTATTAAAACCTTAAATTGTGTATTTGTACTGCTACATGATAGTTGTTTAAACATTCACTGTCAGTGTAGTTGTACATCTTACATTGTATAGTTTTATAATGGCCTCGTGTGTGCAAATTTGCATTACATTCTCGAGTATCCATGAGCGTATATTTACATACACATTTTCGGTAATTTTACATTTTTATGTGTAATTTGCAAAAACGTGTACAGTATTTGAAATTTTACACTGATATTCTTAGGAATTCAAAGATAACTATATGTATTAGTTTAAAACATGCGATATAGCGCTGGGAGTAGAACTACTTCGAACTCAATTTGTGTGTTCAAAAGGAAACTTAACTCGCATGCATGGGATACTCTGGCTATTGATTATAACTGCGTATTCTAGATTTGAAATCAGTTGTTATCCGCGTTATATAGATACGTTTTTATAACTCTGTAAAACTACCACATTACAAAACGGAGTAAAATTAATTAAAAATTATAAAACTATACATACATAGTATGCGAATTAACATGCAATTGTAAAAGATTATACACTAAGGTAACAAAAGTCATGGGATAGCAATATGCAAATATACAGATGGCAGTAGTATCGCATACAAAATCTATGAATGGGCAGTGCATTGGTTGGGCTTTCATTTGTAGTCAAGTGATTCATGTGAAAATGTTTCTGACGTGATTATGGCCGCACGACGGGAATTAACAGAGTTTGAACGCGGAATGGTAGTTAGAGCTCGACGCATGAGACATTCAATTTCGGGAATGGTTAGGGAATTCAACATTCCGAGATCCACAGTGTCAAGAGTGTGCCGAGAATACCTAATTGCAGGCATAACCTCCCACCATGGACAAGGCAGTGGCCGACCGCCTGCACTTAATGACCGAGACCAACGACGTGTGTGCAGAATGGTCAGTGTTAACAGACAAGCAACACTGCGTGAAATAACCGCAGGAATCAACGTGGGACGTACGACGGACGTGTCCGTTAGGACAGTGCGGCGAACTTTGGCTGTACTGGGCTATGCCAGCAGAAGACCGACTCGAGTGCCTTTACTAACAGCACGACATCGCCTGCAGCGCCTCTCCTGGGCTCGTGACCATATCGGTTGGACCCTAGACGACTGGAAAACCGTGGCTTGGTCAGATGAGTCCCGATTTCAGTTGGTAAGAGCTGATGGTAGGGTTCGAGTGTGGCACAGATCCCACGAATCCATGGACCCAAGTTGTCAACAAGGAACTGTGCAAGCTGGAGGTGGCTCCATAATGGTGTGGGCCGTTTTTACATGGAATTGACTGGGTCCTCTGGTCCAACTGAACCGATCATTGACTGGAAAGGGTCATGTTCAGCTACTTGGAGACCACTTGCAGTCATTCACGGATTTCATGTACCCAAACAACGATGGAATTTTTATGGAGTACAATGCGTCATGTCACCGGGCCACAACTGTTCGCGATTGGTTTGAAGAACATTCTGGACAATTCCAGCTATGATTTGGCCACCAAGATCGCCCGCCATGAATCCCATCGAATATTTATGGGACATTATCTAGAAGTGAGTTCGTGCACAAACTTCTTCACCGGCAACACTTCCGCAATTTTGGACGTCTATAGAGGCAGCATGGCTCAATATTACTGCCGGGGACTTCCAACGACTTGTTGGATCCATGCCACGTCGAGTTGCTGCACTTAGTCGGGCAAAAGGAGGTCCGACACGATATTAGGAGGTATCCCATGACTTTTGTCGCCTCAGTGTATACTGATGGTAAAATTGCTTGTTAAAACAGCTAAACATATACAGAAATTGTTTATTTACAATTACAGTTAATCTGTGTTTTACTATTTTGCAAGGTAAAAAGACACACAGTGGTGAGACTACATCTTTGATGCATGTGTAAATTTACGTGCCGTTACCAGAAAAATACACGAATGTTGCAGTTTTTTTCGGCTGCATAGCAAGTGTAATTTTACACCGTACAATGAAAAATTATTTCTGCAATGTAAATGTTACTTTAAAAATTTGCATGATAAATTTATTTGGACGTAGAGTAAAAAAATATTAACATATTTATGTGTAAAATTTCTACTACTTCAGTGGAAACTATGCTGTCACGTATATTGTGTGAATAATTATAGAATTGGTTTTACAGTGTAGGACCTGAACTTCCAGAGAGACTATGATGATTATATGCTGCTCATACTTATGGTGTTGTTTCGTTGTTCCTTGTTTCAATAGTCATGTTTCGTAGACATCATACATTCCTTGCTTCTATTCCAAACAAGTACTGCAAATATCTTATGACTATAACACCCTGNTGTTTCGTAGACATCATACATTCCTTGCTTCTATTCCAAACAAGTACTGCAAATATCTTATGACTATAACACCCTGATTCATTTCATTCAATTCAACCTGTTTCGTCGACCAGTATTTTTAGCAACACAACAGTGTCATTAGTGATAATGAACTAAATTCGAGAACGTTTTAATTTGCGCTTGTTTACAGTAACAGATGGAGCAAACGATAAATCCTCTTGCGCAAATTAAGAATTGTGAAAGTCATCCGAGCACGTACGCGTCTTATCTAATTAAAATCCTGGGGCAGTAATGTATCAGTCAACGCGGAACGTTGTCACTGGTTTATAAGAACGAAGAATTTGACTGTTGTCGGTCTCTATTTACAGTGATAATATATTTTGCACTGCAAGTTACTCATCACTGAATAATATCAGTGATTAGTATTTCACGTCATTAATCATAGATGAAAGTCAGAGCAAACACTTAATGGCCAGTACAAAACATAATAAAATTTATAAGGTCAGAACNCATTAATCATGGATCAAAGTCAGAGCAAACACTTAATGGCCAGTACAAAACATAATAAAATTTATAAGGTCAGAACTAGTAATTATTGGATTTAAACAATGCGATGCAAATTTTACTCTTACAACAATAATAATCTGCTCTGATAGTTGTTANTTATTGGATTTAAACAATGCGATGCAAATTTTACTCTTACAACAATAATAATCTGCTCTGATAGTTGTTAAGTCTAGATTTATCGATTGTGAAACAAAAATTACTTTTTGTAAATATTTCAGAAATAAAACATATCGTTTCATCTCACTTTTTTAGATAGTTTATTTTAATGCAAGCCCAATTTAATTATATACTTCTGATGTACATAAGTATCAACTGTTAATTTGGTTATAGATACAATGGGGCAGCAAAATGATTAATGGAATATACGCATGAAAATATGGTTTTCAACTAACTGCTTATGTTTGGTAATTATAATAAAATATCTATGTGTTAAACATCTTGTTATGCAAATAATTGAAATAAAGTATTACACTAGCGTGATAAGGCTGATATGCTGACCTGTCTTGAAATTGTATACTCCATATACAAAACTGCCTTTATGTCAGGAAAAGTAAGCTACTTGACCATTTAACAGAAAAAAATTGATAGTGAATTTGAAACGGTGGATTACAACCTCAAACATTTTCGGAAGTATTAGTAATAAAAAAATTTTGTCAATCGCGTAGTCTGTTATAAACTCGTTTGTTGTAGGCAAACAAGATTATTCCAACAACTATTTTTTACTAATCAAAAGGAGAAAAATTACATATTCCAATAACAAAAATTGATATGACAATAGATACTAAAAAGTTGTTATTTGCTATATAGCCAGAAATTCATTCTAACATCAACATTAATATTTTAGTAATTTAAACTTGATCTGTTATAAAATCTGTTTGAGTTGACAGTGGCTTTCGTTTGTTTACAATGAGAAGAAAACTTGAATTTGCTTCATATTTTAGGCTGAAAACATTATATAGGAACAATTTATTTAGATATTATAAACATTGTTCTGAATTTTTTTTTACTGATTTTTGTACAACAGGAGATGAAATATTTTTGTACAGCTTACATAACACAATCTAATTTTCAGCTCTAAANTGTACAGCTTACATAACACAATCTAATTTTCAGCTCTAAAATTGATGACAAAAATATTATGATTCTAATATGAATAAGCAATATTTATTTTAATGCTTGCAAGAGACTGAATGAACGAAACTGTCGTTTCCTTCACGGTCGGGTGGTCTGTGCCCAGTAATGCCAACTCAGGATGAATACGCAAACCCGCGTGCGACAGAGGTAGCAGATGGAAACTNGGTGGTCTGTGCCCAGTAATGCCAACTCAGGATGAATACGCAAACCCGCGTGCGACAGAGGTAGCAGATGGAAACTGCAGTGGGAGAAAGTATTGGTTTAGAGGAGAAGACATATGCTGCCCATCTCGAGTATAAAAGGTGGAACAGGAATGCGGAGTGCGACAGCCAGCTGTTTGCCTAGCGGGCGGCGCAACACGGCCAGCACTGCCNAAAAGGTGGAACAGGAATGCGGAGTGCGACAGCCAGCTGTTTGCCTAGCGGGCGGCGCAACACGGCCAGCACTGCCGTCATGAAAATACTGGTAAGTTGTGTTTTGTTACTGTTCCAAAATTAATGTTGGTCTAGGCTACATTTTCCTCTAATGAAATCGGCATGAGTGGCATAAGTTAGCCGTTTTGAAATTTTTTTATGAGTATAAGGAAATCTGCATTGTTTCGTAGTTGTAAATTAGTCAGATCAGAAGTCTACGTTTATTGCTGTTGATAATATACACCATAAAACCATTTAATATCATTAACGGTTTGTTTTAATATTTTCGTCACTTCTTCCTGCAAAAAATTATATTTAATTTTAATGGTTTTGTATTAATCACAAGCGGCGTTTTAAAATTTTATAACCAGAATTTCAGCTCAATAATTTTAGGTTGGAATCGTTCTCGTTGAATATTTTTACTAAGGGTAAACCGTGGGGTACATAAATATAACTTGGAAACTAAATAACGAACAAAATTTCGTCAATTCATGTGTAATTTAACATACGAACGTTGGTGTCTTTTCCGAAACTCTCTTAACGTTAAGAATTATATTACCCTTCGACATAATGATCAAGATGTTAAATATTATTCATTGTATATTCGTAATGGAAAAATTAAAAATAATAGTACTTGTAATACGCAAGTTAAAGCATTACTGCTAAAAATGTATACATTTGAAATTAATTGGATTGGTCCCAATTAATTAATTTGCGAAAAATATTAAATTATGATTTATCATAATTGGTTTTTTAGAATAAAATATTGAATACCAAAGGTTTAGCCAAAGTATGGTTGACATTCTTTTTGCATTTATTATATATATTTACCATAAATGTAATTAAAATTGAATATAAATGTTTTATGTTTTACTCCATGCTCATATTAGCTAGTAAATTTCCATATTTTAATCTTTAATTTAAATTTTTTTTTATTATATTATATTCTAATTTTAAATACTTCATCTAGACCCGAACGAGTTTCGCTCTAAATTTTGTTTTAATTAATTGAAATAAACATTTTTTCCGCAGCGTTAACAAACACTTCATTCCACTTGGCCAGCGCATTGCACAAATCCAAATATTTCAGAATTCGTTTTTAAAAGCTTCAGAAAAGAGGTTTGATAATTAAAACACACCCACTTGTATTTCTACGCGTTTATTTATAGATTAAATGCCTTTTTTTTCAAAAAAATGCAATGTATGTATTCTCCAAGAAGCATTAATATTTTCTTCATGTGCATTGCATTTTCAATTTGATATTTATTGTTCGCTGGCGCATGTAAGCTAACAAATAGTATATTATTAAATATGCTTCTACCCAACCAACATTTGTAATGAACCTATACATCACGTTTGCTGGAAAATAAAATGCAAGTGATAATATATTTGACGCTGTAATGTACAGAATGCGTAACGAACATACATCAAATATTATTGTTAAGGTTTATTTCACTTGGTAATGCTACCTTAATACTAAAATGTAAATAAAAACTAGATTTCAGCAAATATAGCGAAATTTGGCTTCTTTTAACGAATACTTTCAAAGACATATTTATTCCAACAAAATGACCACATTAAAAGTATAGTTATTTTCATGTTCTACAGTAATTTAGGAGATAAGATATTTGGAGTAAAAGTAATTTAAAAAATTGAAAAATATTAAGTAAGATCTATTAACATTTACCACATGTACTATTTTGGATCATTTGAACGTCATTCGCATTATGCGGTAAACTTATAGGTAAAAATTTGTTACCAAAATCTGGACCATGTATTTGAGGATTGCGAATAAAAATATACATATCTTACATGGGGCCGCGGTGGCTTTTTCGCAAGTGGGAATCCTGCTGGACGATGCCGTTGGTCGGCGGTTTTCCTATGCGATCTCCCGTTTCCCCACCCTTTCATTCCGGTGGCGTTCCATACTCATCTCAATCACCCTCATCGGTTAAAAAAACCTCGCTGTTAAGAGCCGCCCAAATCTCTTCACCCACTCACTCTATCTTACAAAATAAAACGCTGTTAATTCCCAGAAGTGGCCAACAACAAAATATTAAATTTAATTTATTTTTTCACGTTGTCATTAAAATTACTATTTCATTCGTTAAAACTGCAAATCTATCGGTTCCATTTTTGTAAATGACCTTTTAAACTTTGTTTGAGATTCCGTTGTCTGCCGCTTGCCACTAGCTTTTTCATGAGCACGAAGTTTTGTAACATTAAAAATAGTTATATATTTTTTAATTATTAAAGATATGTATTTTAATTGTTTAATAATATGTGCAATTTTGTAAATTTTATGGGTAATTTTCGTGATATATTTTCTTTTTTTTTTTCTAATACTGTGGTCTCGTAAAACATGTTAATGTTCCTAACTACATGTTTTTTTTTGTTTCTTTTTCATTAATGCATTCAAGTATCTTCATTTATAAAAACATTAAAATTTTAAATGATTTTCACAAAGTCTTTACACATTTGAAAACAATTATTTGCAAAATATAAGTTTACTAAAGTCTTTTTGTTTCAACATGCATTCAACATGAATGCGTGAGTCACGCCATTTAATTTTCACACCACGAAAGTGTCAATTAATGCGTTTACTCTTCGTTATAAAATTCTTTTAATGGAAATAATTATCTACAGCAAGTGACGAGTAATAACAAAACTTAGTTTAACAATTTCCTTATGCAATAATCTGTAAGCGATCTTGTTTTTATTAATTTCAACATCATCCAAGCTTAAATAAGTTTTCTGCATTGCATTGAGACATTGCTTACGAACACAGTCGGGTACAAGCGGTACTACATAAATGAAACCAGATTACTGTATGAAATGATAAAGTTTCTTGTAATGTAAAGTGAACGATTTTTGATTATATTATCCTTTAGTAGATCAGGAACTTACTAACAAAACATATTTTAGATGCAAGAGATATGGACTATGTACGACTATACGGTCACAGAAATGTATGAAAAGAGCACAAAATTACTTGTCAGTCTATATTTGCTGTGTATGTGAGAACATTGGGTGTGCATACACATATATACACACAAAAATAATTAAAGTATATGCATGCACATACATGAGCACAAATCTTATGCTGTGAGTTGTAGTTCAAACATACATATTTAGGGCTATGGAAAGATCGTGTAGTGCGGCAATTCCCGAAATATAAAAACATAATATGAACTATACTTAATATGTTTGGTGGGGGTATTGAAAATATATCTGAATGTAAGTAGCTATAATATAAAACGATATTTGATAAGGACTGCAAATTTTATTTAAAAATTGGTAACTTTTTTTTGGAAAAATGGGGAATAAATTACAAAATTAATACATTAGCCAAAATAATTGTCTTATAGTTCACAAAATAATATCATCAACATATATATATGATTTTTAATGTTATATACCATGAAGGAAGAAACTTGCCTAAACAATTTTTCTTAACACGAGCTATTCAGTAAATGAAATTCGTTAGAAATATATTTCTTTTGGATATACAGTTTAATGTATTAACCTAAATTTATTTAGTTTTAAAGCAATAGTTTTTGTATATGCACAGATTTTGTGGTGTCTATAGATTATTATTTGAAAATCAGTAAATAGTTTTTTATTCTTAATATGTACATTGTATCGACTAAAGCTTTATATATTAATGGTGTTAAGTAAATAACAGAAATTCACAATATAGTAAGTATATATAAGTTCAAATTCTGTTCATAATTTTATATTTTGGGATTTCGTCTACTCCGAGACTTTTCCATAGCCCTAAAATGTAATATATTCTGTAAAATTGCTGCTTTGTTGCATAAATATACACGTATAAACATTTGTTTACAAAATGTAAGCAATTAATAACATACTATTATATAATTAATATTTTGGATATTTAATTTATTTACTAAGGGAAATAGAAAAATGTGTTTCGTTTCTCCTTAGCAGGTGTCTTCAGTTCTACTGTGGCTGTCGGTCGCCCTGGCGAAGGAGCAGAAGGACGACGCCAGTAAGAAGGACAAACGTGGCCTGGTCAGCTTCGGTGGTGCCCAGTTCTTCGTTCACGACGCAGGATTTGGCGGCCACGGGATTGGCTTCGCGGGTGTCGGTGGGGGATTGTCGTCTGGCTTTGGAGGCCTTGCGGGCGGGCATGAAGCCGGCGTGGGATTGGCATCTGACCATGGGCAAGCAGGTGGGGGAGGCCTGGCAGGTGGGCATATAGGT
>NQII01004864.1:47877-83139 GCA_002778355.1 Clitarchus hookeri
GTGGGATTGGCATCTGACCATGGGCAAGCAGGTGGGGGAGGCCAGGCGGGCGGGCATTTAGGCGACGGGGGATTGCCATCTGGCTTTGGAGGCCTGGCGGGTGGGCATGCAGGCGGTGTGGGATTGGCATCTGGGCATGGGCTAGCAGGTGGGGGAGGCCTTGCGGGCGGGCAATTTAGCGGCGTGGGATTGGGTTATGGCCATGGGCTAGCAGGTGGGGGAGGTCTGACGGGCGGTCATGTATTTTCTGGTGATCAAGGCGCTGGTATCGCTGGCGGGTGGGGCGAAACGCATGGTCATGTCGCCATAACTGTGGGGCACCCCACTACCCACGAGGAGAGCGGCGTCGTCGCCACTGTCATCACCAAGAAGATCCCCATCACGGTGCCGAAGCCGTACATAGTGGAGGTGGAGCGCAAGGTGCCCTACACCGTGCAGGTGCCCGTCGAGGTGCCGGTGCACAAGCCGTACGAGGTTCCTGTTCCGCGGCCCTACCACGTACCCGTCGAGCGCAAGGTACCCGTCACCGTGGAGAAGCCCGTGCCGTACCCGGTGAAGGTTCCTGTGTATGTCAATTCGCCGCAGCCGGTGCACGTGTCACAGCCGCGGCCGCACGTCGTCGACGTGCCCAAGCAGGTGCGCGTGCCCGTACCCAAGCCCATAGTCGTGCATAAAGAAGTTCCCATATACGTGGGCGGCGACCACAGCGGCTACCAGCACCACTGACCTCGCCTTACTACTGTGCTCGTCATCCAGCCAGCCCACACGCACGCCTTGAGCACCTGTGTGACCTCGTTCTCCAACTGTCTGTTGCTACAATGTAATAATTACTGAAGCAGTACATCGAAGCAAAATCAGCATGAAGAGCCATGTCATATAAAATACACATATTAAAATTTTTGAACTTAGCTATTTTATGTGTGAATTAATACTGTCGTTCATCGATTTCCTTGTCCTGTTATTTAAAAAATAAAAATAATTGTCATAAAATTTTGTGTTCACTCGCATATCAATCGCACCATCCTACCTCCTGATTTCACTTTCACCCATGTAACACAAATTTATCCATACTTAGGAACCAGCAAGACAACTAGAATATGGTACAGGTTGCATCATGGGATATGTGTATCGACATGTGAGTATGTGTTTGCAAACAAGTGAAGGCATAGAAATATTTCACCAAAATTCCTTGCCAACTTGTTGCTAAAATTTTTCATTAATGAATAATTAATCTTCTGATTTTTTAAGTGTTGTCAATTTTTTCCAAAAAGTAATTAACTAACACTTTTTATTTAAATATTTATTATTGACCATACTGCATTTCGACATCCTGCCTCCTAAATCTTCTGTAATATTAAGTGAAATCGTGGGATCGTTTTCAAGTGAATTACAGCCAGTAGTAAGCCTTCACCAGCACTCGGAATTGATCTGTTTCCCAGAAATGGTGATTGACCCAAATAAGATTGCGCAAGGTTTATTAATCAAACTGGCTACATGTTTGACCCGTGGAGACTGGCGAGGTAGATGCAAGCTTGATTCAAACTTGTTTGCTTGTATAACAAGCTTTATTTAAACTGACAGACTTGTGTGACAAAATGACTCAAGCTTGACTCAAGCTGATTATAGTATTGAGATACTGTTGGGTTCAGATATTTGGTTATTGTCAGAACTAAGACCAACTTTACATAGAACCATCTGTATCTGAAATAGGAACGAACAGGATGATACTGGTTTGAACAGCAGTTATATATAAGAGAGTAAAGTAAAGAAAGGAAGTAATGTCAATTACTTGAAAATCTATAACACACTTACACACATATACATATATGTAAATGCCAGAATCATTATTTTGTGTTCCTGGCCACTCTCACCAAACTGTTAAAATATCAGTTGTGTGACAACACAGAAAACTCTTAAAATCAGAATGTAGGCTGTAAATGAGTGTAATGTAAAGGGTTATGTTGCCAGAATTAACTTCCTTTTGCCAGAATTAACCTGCAATCACTTTACATGATTACAGTGACCCCAATGAGGTTGGTATGCTTTGAATATTACTTCTACTTCAAACTATTCACAAATATTATACAAGTGAGTCTAAAACAGGGTGGTTGTAGCGCAAAATGCGTGGACTGTAGGATAAAGCACAAAAGTAATTGATATTTGTAAATTAGAATCCCTTTATTTTCAGTAACTTGTAAAATAATGACATTATGTTGATAATATGGAAACCATGGCTTCGGTTTAATCCTGGTAATAGCAGGATAGGATGGGAAGGTAGTCAGTATTTTGGAAGTTATATTTTTGTATGTTAATTAATAATAATAAATTACAGGCGGGCAGGCGTGTAACACAAGACTCCTGTATTACTGGAAACTAAATGGAAGACTCAGGTGTAAGAGGTATTGAACCTGAGACAATTATCACTCTTGTAGCAGTATAATAATATTAATGTCATCCAGGTATGATATGACATATATGTGGTTTTTTCACCAATGGTGCGATCTGTAAATTGTTAGAAAGGGTTTAACTACTTTACTTCAAACTGTTTCCGAGACAAACAAAATTGTATCTAAAAGTTATCTGTTTACAACAGTTGACTTTATTTATTTATGTTTACACACTATCGCCTTCAAAACAGTTCCCTTGCACTGCAATACAGCTCTGCTAGCGTCACGGCCACTTCTGGAATGTGTCCTGGAAGTATTGTTCTTGAAGTGTGTCAAGCACCTTCTGCGAATCGCCCTGGATCTCCGTACTGGTGTCAAAACGGTGAAATTTGAGGTGGATCTTCATCCTAGAGAATAGGACGAAGTTCGCAGGTAGGTATGATGCGTAATGAAGTACGACAATGTTATTTCTGACAAGAAACTCACATGTGAGGAGAGCTCAGTGACAGGGTGTATTGTCATTGTGGATCATCCAGTTTCTCGTGCGCCGAACATATTCAGACGCTATTGCTGAATGTTCTCTCTCAGAAACCTTAAAAAAACCTGACCATGGAATGCACTATTGACGGTCTGGCCTCTGGGGAAGAATTCTGACACACAATGCGGCGAAAGTAAAAAAAAAGCCAATAAGCATACACTTGGTCGAGCTGTGAACCTACCTAGTCTTAGCGGTCGTGGAAATAATGGGCTCTTCCGGTCAGAAGACTGTTGCTTCATCTTGGAGTCGTACATGTACACCCAAGTTCCGTCATCGGAAATGATCCAGCACTGCGGAGATGCAGCGCGAATCGCCGAAGGTGCTTGACATTCTTTGAACAGAAGACTTCCAGGATTCATTCCAGAAGGACCGGAAAAGGTGGAATCTCTTTACCGCTGTGCAAGGGAACTATTTTGATGGCAATAATGCGTAAACATAGATAAATACAGTACTTTACTTTTGTGAACAGAGCTAGTCTATAAGTATTTTTATGGCACACTTAAAACGTTTTTAGAATATAACATTTTGGGTATCAGTACATTCTGTAAAATTTTCCTGATGGAAGGTTCGAATCATCGAATTTCGGAGATGTTCGAAGCTAATCAATAGAGATAAAGTAATTCCATTTAATAAGAAACGATAATTTAAGTAAGAGAGCCGAGAATGTGTAATCCTGTTTTAAGTATGAGGGATGATTTTTGTTAAAAAGAAAAAGGCGAGGAGTCAATAACAGATTTTATAAAAAAAAATGTAGAAGGTAAGCCTAAGTGTCTCTTCCATTTCAAATACGCTTTTTGCGATAATCATTTACGCCCTGTGTAAAAACCATTTTCTAAATGTGGAAATAATGAAATTTTCCGCGATGACGTGTGCACATATGTTGTATGAGGGCCCTATAGCGTCTCATAGCGTGCCATATATGTATATACATATATATACTGTTCTCATATCAGTGAATGTGATATTACATACACGATACTTGCCAGATGTGATAAAACGATAAATAAGCTGAGACGACTTACGAGACAACCATAGGAAAATAGTTTTTGAGAGAGACAGATTAATATGGCTGCGATATGCAGGGTAGATGACACGCAGCATCGCCAGTCATTTAACTCTTTTCAGGCTTCATTCCGGTTATGTACATTGCAATGGAAACGTGAAATTCTCCATATATGTTGGACCGGTTCTAGATGATCCCGACTGACCATCACGACGGAATATCGTTCGATAAACAGACCTGCACAAAAAAATCCACCGGCTTCTTGGCACCATACAATGACATATGGAAGATAAACTAGAGGACCATATCTTCACCAGAAGAAACTCCGTATGCCCAGTGATTCAGATGACCATTAGGTGTTTTGCCATTTACCACCGCAACATCATCAACTTGGTTAGCAGTGGTGTCAGCATACAAGAACACTGAATGCTACAAACTTGTTGCATTTTCTCTTAAGCAAAATATAATCCATTTATTATGGGAATAAATGACCACTGTGCCAAAGTCTGGAGAAACGCAGATGTTAACCATAGAATAAAATATAAAGTTTTTTTAATGAAAATTTTTAATTTGGGTTAGATTTTGAAGCATTAGTATTTTAATAATAAATTCAAAATGGAAATAATTGCACACATCACAATAATGCGAATACAATAGTTCAAATAATACAAGTTTGCATTTAGTAATATAAAATATAACATCATATAAAACACCTAAATACTTACTGTATAAAATACTGTCTATAATATGTTCGCTTTATTCACCGAGTGAACTGGTCGACGATGCCAGTCAAGAACATTTTCATCGAAGTTGATTTTATTGGGTATTCTTGATCGAAAATGTCAAATAATTTTCGCGAAGAAAATTATCATACAAATTAGAAGTGATTAACTTTTACGGAGAAAGATCAAATCTATTCCTAGAGTTCAATTATAATGTTGACTAGACTCCGCACTCCAATGCATTGTCGAGTCCCAGCTATTTGTTCACTGTCTGCTTCCTCCAGTGATTTACCCGTCTGACCAGGGACCATCTTGCACGCTCGCTGAGTGCTAGGGTCTAAGAGTGTTGGCAGGGCGGATGAAGCTGCTCGGAAAAGTCACACTTTTTAGTTTAGGGACAAAAACTAAAGATTAGGTAGGCTGCGTTTTGTCTTCTGCGCATGCACCAAACATTGATCTACTCCAAAACAACACAACTGTCAAAGTCACATGGTCAACAGTGATGGGCGTGTTTGTTTATATCTTAGTTTTGAAAAGACAAGCATTTTTATGTGGACAAATTACATTTACCAATTTGAATTTGATCAAACTGCATTACAAATTGTTTAGAAGAAGTATACAAACTTCTCAAAGCACTTGTTTACTACACAGTTAAAACGTAGTCACATGGCAGTGTTTGTGTTTACATGTAGCGGAAGTATACGTAATCGGTAACCAAAAGTTGAACTTAATCAGGGCTTCAGAAAAGAATGAAGTAACCTGGAATGACCTAAACAAAAAGGTTTCAATTATTTCAGACACTTATTTTCAAAATGGCGACCATATAAATATTTTAAGTAAATATATACTGCCATACCGTTTAACCAATTTCAATCAATTTTTGTACGCTGACAGTATATATTACAAGCATCATAAAAGCTAAAATACAACCGTTTTTGTACATCATTTTGTAAGAATGCGCTAAATGAATTAATAAAATTAGTGTAATATCTCGGTAAATAATGGACAGATCACTACTAAATTTGGCAAACAAGTAGTACTGCGGCAGTTCATATATACAAATATGTCTGAAAATTGTCAGACACTTATTTTCAAAATTGTTGCAATCTAGCTATTTTAGTATAGAATGCTATATTTTCAAAACCATGTGATAAATTCCAACTTAACTTTGTATCCTAGGAGTATATANTTTCAATCAATTTTTGTACGCTGACAGTATATATTACAAGCATCATAAAAGCTAAAATACAACCGTTTTTGTACACCATTTTGTAAGAATGCGCTAAATGAATTAATAAAATTAGTGTAATATCTCGGTAAATAATGGACAGATCACTACTAAATTTGGCAAACAAGTAGTACTGCGGCAGTTCATATATACAAATATGTCTGAAAATTGTCAGACACTTATTTTCAAAATTGTTGCAATCTAGTTATTTTAGTATAGAATGCTATATTTTCAAAACCATGTGATAAATTCCAACTTAACTTTGTATCCTAGGAGTATATANTATTTTAGTATAGAATGCTATATTTTCAAAACCATGTGATAAATTCCAACTTAACTTTGTATCCTAGGAGTATATATAATTAACTTCAAATGTTTGCAGACGTAGAGCCTCCTTTTTCCTCCATTTTATAAGATAATGCTACAGGAATAAATAATATTTTTATGTCATATCTCGGAAACAATTCAGTGATTACTACCAAATATGGTGAACCAGTAGCACTGCTTTAGATGATGTTAAACGATGTGTCTTAGGTATGTCAGACATTAATTTTCAAAATGGCAGCCATATAGTTTTTTTAGTTTTGTATGTTATATCGCCGAAACCATGTAGTTAATTCCAACGAAACTTTGTATGCTGGATGTACATATTACAGCCATCAAATGAGTAAATTCAAAATCTCTTGCGTCTGCCATTTTCTAAAACAGTATCACATGACAAATATAAATTACGTGATAACTCCGAAAAACAACAGATTTCTAACAAATTTGCAAATAAATAGTTGGGTCATCTAATTTAATAATTTTTGAGAGGGTCAGGCACACATATTTTCAAAATGGCGGCCATATAAAAAGTTTTTAGCACAGAACTTGTTATCAACGATACTGCAAAACAAATTTCAACTTATCTTTTTATGCTGACAGTATACATTATATAAATCAAAATTATTAATGCAAAACCTCATCTGTCCGCCATTTGGTAAAATAGCCCTACACAAAATAATACCAATTTTATGTCGTATCTCGGGAAAAAAAATCAACCTATTTCTTTCAAATTTGGCGAAGAATTTATACTGTGGTAGGCCATATTATTTTCCGAATGGCGACTATACAAACATTTAAGCTTAATGTGGTATATCTTGAAACTATGTAACCGATTAAATTTAACTTTGTATATTTTATCTATGACAATCATCGAATGTGATTACAATTTTTTCCTCCATTAATGAAGATAGTTAAATGGATAATGGAAGTTCTGTGCCATATATCGAGGACCAATCACCCAATTGATACAAAAATTGCATGAAATATTGGAAATGTAGGGTATGAAAATTAACATGTGTTATGTGTGGCCGGCATGTTTTAATACGGTTTATATGTATATAATTAAGATTAATTTCTTATATCTATAAAACGTATCAACAAAACTCAACCAAATTTTGCACGCAACAGTATTAATAAGAAGCAATATTTATTCATACAGAGGTCCTCTTTAAGAGATTTTTTGCAAAATATTGTCAGGTAAGTAAATTGAACATTTTGACATATTTCCGGGACAATTATACTGATTTCGCCAAATTTTCCACTATTACAGAAGGCGATGCAAGGTTACATGATTTAAATAGGGCCAGGCATTGATTTTCGAAATAGCGGCCATATATATACATAGTTATGTTTGGCATATTAATTTAACAACTTACCCAAATTCAATGAAACTTCTTATGCTGATAGTATCTATTGCAAACATCCTATACAGAATTTCTTTTTAGTCAATTTTTGTAAGATATCCCTGTTTAAGAAAAATAAAGTTTGATGCCATATCTCGGAGACCAATTTCCTCAAAATTTTTCAACAACTGGCATTATGATAGGATATGTAAACGTATGTGTTTTCAGTTACCCAGACACTTATTTTAAAAATGATGGCCTTGTTAATATTTCAGGTTAGTGAACCCTATCATTCAAAACATTAGACTGATTACATTCGAAGTTGATATAAGTTTTGTTACGTACTAACCACTAAAATGTACGAAAGAAAAATGAAAAATCACTGACCCCTTTCCTTTGACAATAATTAATATTTACATTACTGTAAAAAACTCAAATATATTTTTTTTTCTTCACTGTAAAGAAAGGTAATGTAAGTAAAAAAAAACAAAAAAAAANCTGTAAAAAACTCAAATATATTTTTTTTTCTTCACTGTAAAGAAAGGTAATGTAAGTAAAAAAAAACAAAAAAAAATAATAACAGCAAACATAGATATATTTTACCTTTCATTTCAATAAAATCAAGTTACGGTTGCCGCAAANAAAAAAAAATAATAACAGCAAACATAGATATATTTTACCTTTCATTTCAATAAAATCAAGTTACGGTTGCCGCAAACAAACCATCAGCCAAGAAATTTTTTTCGTTTAAAGAAATGTTTTTTACAGTTTACAGAAATTTAGATGGAAAATAGAACGAATTTCTACCTGAAAAAAGCTAGTGCGGAATCATCGCTGATGTAATGACATTTGGGCTTCACACGTCCCGAGTATCAGTTGAACATGTGTATAGGCGTAATTAATCGTCTCTATAGAACCCGTTGCACAGGACTAGTGATGATTTGTCACGATTTGTAAGAAAGCATTCTACTGATACAAGTAGAGTTACAAAAAAATTATTCATAGCTGCATCTGTGGTTCTACATGTTAGGTAGAGAGTTACGCACAACTTGTCCCGGCTTTAAAGGCGCTACTCGTGTACGTCGTTAGTTCTCGTGCGACGCGTGACGAAAACGACTTGCGTCGTATTACGCACGGCGTCCTTCAAGTGGCAGGCGAGGAGGTGTGCCTAAGCGTCGCGACATCTGGCAGGCGACGGCGGCCGGGAAAGCTGGGGGAAAGCTGGAACCTTACTAGTGGCCGCTGATAAATTGTGGGCAGCGATGTTGGCAAATCACGCTCACGCGTTGCAACTGTCAAGAGCGACATCCATCCGACCGAATGGGGATAATCCGGAGTGAGCGATTCTGAAGCCTTTCCTAAGAGACGTTCTATCTATAGGCTGTTTGCTGTCAATTGAACACTTTTGAAATGTCAACTTTTGAGAAATTTCACTGTCGTTACCTGCGTGTGTTTTAACAGGCACGCGTACAGTCGTGCGTCAAGTTAAGTTGGTAACGACGGAGGACAAGATACTCCATGTCATAACGGCGAATTACAGTTGTTAGTTTAACTTTTCTGAATACAAAAATTATTTATTTTACTTTCTGTTTTTTTTAATCAAAATAAATATAAAAATTAGCACATTTGTATAATGTTGAAATTTTTTATGCTTTACCAGTTTCACTTCGTCGATGCATGAATAACATCATAAGGACATGGCAATGTTTATAGTAAATACTGTGGGAGAATATACGTTGTCCATACAAGTAGATCTTAAGCAGGGCTTCTATAAGTGCTCTATTGAACGTGAACAAACTATATAAACTGTTCTTGGCAAGGTGAGTACTTATGACATCAGTCTTTGAAAACACCTACTGCTGGTTAATATCACATATCCTACCGTATACACTGGCATGCAGGACCCCAGTTAAGATGGCAGTGAATTCAGTAAATTTTCCCAAGTCTTAAGGTTGCATAGCGAGTGTTATGTTTAAACTTATGATAAACCAGTTACGTATATTATTTTTATTTTACACTTGTTAGAACACGAGTTGGCATATTAGTAGTAACCCATTTTGGTTTGCAATAATTTGACAATTGAAATTGACCGACGTATGAATAAAGCCATAAGGCCCGTGACAACGTAAATGTTACGTGTAGTGGAACGATACGAAATTATGAGAAACGTAGATCTTTAGCAGGGCTTTCCAAAGTGCTCATTTATCAGTAAACAGCCTATAACTTGCTTTAGTCAGTTACGCTAAACTAAGCGCTTTTGAAAGTCCTGCTTAAAATGTACGTGTATTAACACCGTGTGTTCTTTCGCCAAATTAAAATTATCATTGTCATAGGCCTGACCACTTTATTCGTGCGTCGATCAAGTGAAACTATGAAATTATTATAAAGGTAAATAATGTTACAAATCTGTTAATTCTTACACAAAGATTCATAAAAAAAAGCAAGAGAAATCATTTCACTTTTCACAAATTATTACCTAATAATTTTAATTCAATATTAAGACGTGGCACTACTTTCCCTTCGTCGTAACCATCTTTACTGGGCGCATGCCACCAAGTGTTCCGGTTAAAATATATGCAGGTTAGGCGCAGTGATATATTTGAAAGGTTGGTTTCTGAGTTCCTCACTTTATAGTGAACAATTTTTTTTATAATATACTACATGGTATCTAATAAGATTTAAGCTATTCAAAAACTTATTTTATGAAACTTCATATAAGTAGCAGCAGACCCAGCCCATGAAAACTAGACATGGCAGTTAATACAAAAACATTAAAAAAACACATGTATGACAAAAGTTAGCATTACAAGGCAAACATAAATTCCGTAAAAATAACTTACAACTCTAAGATAACACATAGTCCCAAGATAACATAAAATTAAATTTTGCACATAAGGACTGTAATGAACGTTTCCAATTGCCGATAAATATTCATGGAGCACTATAGTTCCCTCATCACTGCATTATGTCGTTTCCCGTCTTAGTGCCTCATATTATAAACTTCATTCAGGGACGGGGTTCTCCTATAGCAACATATAAAGATTAATATCTATTTTCTGGATATTTACATTCTCATATGGTGCGCTCTCGTGCGTAATTTATTACTATTAGATACAAAAATTTAATATTCTATCAAGGATAGCACTCTGATAATACACTGCTGGGCATGGACATGGCTAATTCCATAAGGCTTAAACTATTTAAAATAAAATGAAAAGCACGTAGAGTAGCAATTCCATAATACTTATTGATTAAAGTGACGTCACAGAAACGCCACAGCAACACGTGGTCAGCACACAACGCTTATTGGACCATACAACTGGCTGGAAAGACATAAGTGTACATGTTTAGAGGCAGATTANGAAAAGCACGTAGAGTAGCAATTCCATAATACTTATTGATTAAAGTGACGTCACAGAAACGCCACAGCAACACGTGATGTACCGAGCGCTCGTGGTCAGCACACAACGCTTATTGGGCCATACAACTGGCTGGAAAGACATAAGTGTGCATGTTTAGAGGCAGATCAGCATGTCAGGGCATCATGCTCGCGAAGAACTGAATTTGAACGTGGTCGTATGGTCGAACTGCACGAAGTCTGTTTGTCGGCTCGTGGTACAGCCACTCATCTTGGTCGTGCAGTCGCCATTGCGACAAGATTGTGCAGACGTGGATACGTGCAGGTCGTAAGTCACGTGTACAAGGTGCTGGTCATGCCAGACGAACCACATACGTAGAAGATCGCTGTATCCGCCGAGGAGCAGTGGCAGAACGTGGGATCCAGGAATGTAGTGCATTCTGTAAGGTGTGCACTGCTTTTGCTGGTCTCAAACAAGAACCATGCGGCCTCATTTTCTACCATGTTTTCGCAGCATATCCGACGGTATAGTGCAGAAAGGTAATGCTCGTTTCCGTACGCCTGGCATGCCCCAACAAGCTCTGCAAGATGTGGAAGCCATTCCTTGGCTTGCCAGGTCTTCAGATTTGTCCCTCATTGAACACGTGTTGGGTATGATGGGGTGACGTTTGCAACACCATCAATCATGTGCCCAAACACTGGCTTATATACATGTCCAGTTGCAAGAAGCCAGGTAGTATGTGCCTCAGGATACCTGTATAATGGAATGCCTCGTCAGACAGCCGCGAGAAGGGACTCTACCCTTTATTGAACGCGGCAGATGATAAACAACATGCCCTTTATGCATGAAAGACTAATCACTTCTCATTCGCACTATCATCTATCAGAGTGTAATGGTTCATCAATTTTCACGCAGGGGAAGAGTTGTAGCAATTTCCATTACCAGCAGCGTATCTCCTAGTAACATGAGGTAAAATCCACTATTTTGTAGTAACTTTCCTTGCAACCTGATAGAGAATATTTCCTTATTAACTTCAATGTGTATCCTTGAATAAACAAATACCAAGTATGTCACCATGGACAATCAACGTCAACTGATCATAAATAGTAAGTAATCTTCTCATTGAGTCCTATCCGACAAACAGAAGCATTGCACCGTCGTTTCTTGACTAATCACTCACCAACTTAGGAACACACGATCAGTCAACGACGATAACTTTTGTTAGTGTTTTAATTAGTAAGACCACTTTTCTCACTGCACGCTCTTAGCTCTGTACATTATTGTTATATGTGCACAGTCTAGGTCAACATAACCCCCTGTATTCACATAAAAAATTACACTTGAATGAGTAAACTGTTTCACACTGCTCAGCGTTGTAAATTAATTGTATCATGCAAACGATTTCTGACGGCGAATTTTTGTACAACCAGGTACTATTAAATGTGCGTGTTACCAGATAAAAAAAAATTGACTCTTGCATTTCAATTAATTATAACGTCTTCTAAAGTTACCTGTTCTAAATGAACTCTTCTGTCAACTTTATTTCTTGGTTACACACTTTCAGGACATTATTAGCTGAGGTACGTTGTAGCAAAGGTTTTTGTGGTCTAGATTACACGGTTTGCTTGAAATTTCAAAACTTGTGGACATGAGTTTGAAGGACTCAAAACAAACATGATCACCCTTGATCACATCTTTCTGATGCACGGACAGATTTCCTGACCAGCACAATGTAGCTTACTTTATGCTTTCAGTCTAATTCATTATCAAGAAAAGATCAACACGTGGTCCCCATGATCATGCTCATATCATGATCACCTTGTTTAAAATCAGTCATTTTCCAGTTAAAATATAACCTGATTAAAAGTTATCACTAATCAATCATGTAATTGTTACCCTAATTTCCGTAGGTAATCTATATTCATTCCATTACCTGCCTGTTTGTTTGTCTGCGTGTGAGTTTTTGTGTAACCGTAAAATATTCTTAATTCACTCACTGATTTTCACCATTCTTAGTACACTCATAGTACTCGAACATGCTAAATGCTCATTTTGAAAATGTCAGCCTTTTATTTTGTTGGGTTCTGTGTTATATCTCAGAAACGAATAAAACGACTTGAATAAAATTGGTATGTTGACAGTCTACGTTGTAGCAAAAAATTCAGAGACTCATGTTTTCATTGATCCTTTGTGTTTGAATACGGTGTCAGCTAAATAAATAAAGCTATTCTGTCATATATCGAGAGCCACTCAACCAATTCCCGATATGTTTCACATAAAGTTAAAGCGTTTGTAACCCACCCTAAGAATATACTATTCTTGTATATAAAGCACTCATTTTTAAAATGGTGGCGATATAATCATTTTAGGTTAGAATGTCAGTCTATTGAAACATTTCAGAGGTTTTAAACANTACTATTCTTGTATATAAAGCACTCATTTTTAAAATGGTGGCGATATAATCATTTTAGGTTAGAATGTCAGTCTATCGAAACATTTCAGAGGTTTTAAAAAAACTTTTCATTTTATAGGAACCTATTAAAAGGATTAAATACCGTGATTCACGCTTTACTTTATCAACCATTTGGCAAGATAGCGTGACCTGGAAAATAAAGCCGATACTCACAAGAAAGAAAATACCCAAACTTTCCCCACCTAATTTGTCGTAGGTATAACTGATGCTATGGCAACGTCTCCTGAACATATATTTTAATTTATTATATCAAGCACTAAATTTTTTTAAATGGTAGTGTATAAATATTTTATGCTAGAATTCCCTAGCTATCAAACAATTTGACAAATTTAAATCAAACATAGTAGGCCGAGAACACCTATTACGACCATTTAAAGCGTGCTCCATCCCTCCTCCATTTTAAAATAATAAAGCTATTTTGTCATATTTCGGGAACAAATCACCAGATTCCCTTAAAATTTGGCACACCAGCAGAGTCCACCAAAACATGTGTCCTTTAATACACAGGCTAAAAACACTTATTTTCCAAATATATGGTACTCAAATATTTTAAGTTAGAATGTTACACTAACCAAAGCATTTGGCTAATTTTAAACAAACTAGCTAGACTCATAGCATATATTGCGGCAATTTAAATAACTCATTCGCAGCCTCTTTTGTCCGCCACTTGGTGAGATGGTGCCAACTGAATTAATAAGGATTTTAGGTCGTATCTCCGAAACTTCTTAAGCTATTTCCACCAAATTTGGCACAGGTATAGTAATCTGATATGCCCTCTTAAACATTTGTATTTCTCAGATCAAGCACATTTTCAAAATGGCAGTCATATAGATATTTCATCTCAAGTAAAATTGGAATGCTATCAGTAGCTTGCTGGCCACTGAAATTAATTAATTATCGAATTTATTTGCCATTTTGTAAGATCGTAAAATATTACACATTTGAATAGCATATTTCAGGAACTTCCGAAATGAAATCCCAAAACAAACATGCCAAACAGACTAATGAAACAATGCAGAAATACGGTAATGTAAAATGTTTAAGTTGGTTTTTTTTATTTCGTCTTACAATTCGTTTTTCATTTGATATCTGTGGAATGACAAAACCTATTTCAACTGAACGTCACATTGGACGCGCGTTTAATAATTTTGCAGATAAACGAGAATTACTAACACACTGTAATGCAGTTCAAGAGCCAGGTAGACGGGAGCCTTAAATTGCAATGCAGCCTCTACATTTTCAAATATGGCGCCCACAGTAACGAGTGCGTTACGGAATACCTGTGCGTAGCATGGTTTGAAGATTCCTGCCGGCTGTCGTTTGTCAGTGTCCACAGCGTTGCCGTTTGTTTGCAATAAAGGTTTCACTCGGCAGATGTCACGCAACTTGAAAAGTCACGGCGAAAGTTTACGGCTGAGGAGCGGTAAGCTATAAAAGTGAGTGAGCCTGAATCTCAATACTCCAGCATCCATCTTACACTTCTTCTACACGCACGCAGCCACTGCCGCCAACATGAAATTACATGTAAGCAAACATTTAGTGTCATTTGTCTACTTATCATTAAGCTGCTATTAAACAGTAATCACTCTAAATGTTTTATCGTTATATTTATTTTAGTAACGGAGATATAATATTTGTAACCACATTTTTTCATATAGGTGGTCCACGGAAAAGTGAGCACTTTTGAAATCAGCCTTTGAAAAATGTCACTGTCCCTTCTTTGGATATATTTTAATGGACACACTGACTGGCATTAGCTCAGTAATGTTGGTAACGACGGGGGAAAAAAAATCTCTTGTTTGAACGTTGAACTTAAAGTGATATTTTAACGTCTGTAAATCCTTGAAATTATTTATTTTTAGTTCTGTTTTTTAATGTATGTGCGTGCAATAATTAACATATTTGTTATGTATTTACTTTTCTAATATTTTCACAGTTTTATTTGACCGACGCATGAATAAACTGATTAGGCTCAGAGCAATCTTAATGTTACATATGGTGAAAGGATGCACAATGTGCATACAAGTAGATGTTTAGCCGGGCTTTGAAACGTGTTCAGCTCACCGTAAACATTCGTTACACAATATCACCATGAAAGCGTTAAAAAGCCGATGCCTTGTAAATTTTTTTGTCTAAATAGCACGCTAATTTTACTATCGTGGAACAGGCGCTATAACATTTAACACCAAACTATATTCTCTTTGTTCGAAATCCCTGGACGTTACCTTCAAACGGCGACCTATCAAGACCCGGGTGTGCCATAGATTTTGAAGTAGATTAGTATGAAAGCTGGTTTTTTTTAACTTGCAGCGGCATTAAACATCCTCCACCGAATAAAACAACACCAGTTATCAGTTCACACTGTAAATAAATATAATGCACGTGTATTTATTATAGTCTTTCAGCAGCAGAGATATAGGGTTTCGCGTCGCCCTGAGAAGGGTCAATGCAGTGGGCGGCAGCACTTCTCCGACCCTGACCCGGACAATCATCAGGGGTAGGGGTAAAAGCTGTAGGGATGGTGCACCCCGACTGGACCGAGGTGCTCAGTTCTGTGTACGAGGCTGTCATAGTGTTTCCCATGGTAGATAAGAAGCGCGATGAGTAAAATATTTTGTTGAATCAAATAAACATTGTCTGGTACAAAAAAAATATATATAGACCATTTACGCTTACTTCACACTTTTCTGAAGCCCTGCTAAAGTTCTAATTCCAGGATATTCCTCCACCTTGTGCAAACAAATACAACCGAGTCTAGAAAATTACGCAAGAGTGACAACGCACCTGCATTCGTGCGCACTCAGTGTAATAATATTTTACATAAGAACTATTTCGTTCTAGACTTTACCAACGCACTTCACCTACGTTCTCACTGTTTCAGTCGTATTTATTTAAAATTAAATATTATGATTTATGTGTAAATACATATAAAATTTTAATTAACCGAAACTAAGGTATTTTATGTTAACACTTCCACGAAACGCTTGTTATGCATGGCATAATAAAGAAACACCCAACCGTGCCATACATGGGAAGATTTTTCGAATGTTTGATATTATATAATGTGAAGAAACCTCAGATAGGCTATGAATGTGTTGGGGCAATTTAACATTTTGTTGTTGTAAACAAATAATTTTGTGGTTTTTAATAGGTTGTCACAAATAAAGATTTGGTTGGGGCAACTAAATATTTATTTGGTTATACGTAAATTAAAAAGTCTCAGTTAAAATGAAAATAATCGGAAGCCCAACCGAGATTATAGTCTAGATCGTTTGCGTCCGAGTGATATGCCCTAAGCAGCCACAGCTACAGTGACTATTTGCAAAGAAACGAATGTTTTTAAATACATATATGTTGGATACTGGACAACGTACACAAATAAATATGTCAAGTTTTACAGCTGTACTTTTTATTTTCCTGTTGAAGTGGTTTTATTACGATGCTTATGATGGTATTTAATACCAGTAAATGCCCTAAAAAAACGTTGTTACTATCCTAATTGTCACATACGATACAAACTCTCGAGCTGTATTCCAGATCAATGGCAATCAAATAATTGGCCAAACGAATGTATGCGGCTGATTCGACTAAATATTTTTTGACAGTCTAATTTATTTTGGCCTAACAAGCGTCTGGGTTTTGTTAATTCAAGTGTGTACTTTGTTAGATGTACGAAATTAATTTTGTTGCTCTTCATGTTTCGTTTACCAAACAAAATACCTTGTTGGGGCTACTCAGTACATTTTTGATCGTATACAAACAAATATTTTGTTAGCACTTCTCTCAGTGTCACGAGAGTGTTGCGTTAGCTTAAATTTACCCGCCATGATCGAGCGTATCTCGGTCCCCCTACACAATGGGGTGCCGTCACCCATAAAGAATGGCCTAATTAAGATGAAGCTTGGGTGACGTAATATAAAGATATTTCATCTTTCAGTGGTGTTACAATGTTGGTGAAATTCTCCTAAACTTTGGGATAACATGTTGTTGAACTTAATAGAAGAATGTTTATTTTTAAAACCACTAACGTCTCAATATGTATAAATGTATGCATATGCAAATGTTACCAACATATCGTTTTGAGTCGTGAGGTTTGGTTATATTCCAAACGGAAAATAAAAATAACTAAATTTCACAGTAAATTAGGCGCAGTTTTGACTTTATCCAACACTGAGAAGTTTTGTATGCATGGTATTTATTATAAAGTGTTAGATTCCTTTTGTTAAGTGTATTTTTCATTGGTATAGTAAAAACATATTTTAATTGCATGTAAAATATCTTAATTATAGATAAACACCTTCTAAATTACATACTTGTTTTTATTTTGGTAAAAAAATTACATTTTACAATTTTTATTTTATTTTCTTGATAACTAATTAAAATTTTGGTTCCAACAGTGAAGTATACTACAAATGACCATGAAGTGCCCTGAATTTTATGTTAGTGTGATATTTAAAGCGTTATTAACACAATACATGAAGAAGAGCTATAAATATAATTCATAAAATGTAATAAAATGTATTATTCTGCACTATTTGACAGGTTGTAGCAATATTAACACATACAATTTACATATGGGATTACATTCACATCTGCTGTGGTGCACAACATCACGAAATTCATTTTCTGTAGCAACTGAATATTCAAAGATTTGTAATTTTTTTCAATAGACTGTATATAGAGCCTAAACAATTTCAAGTTCATCCTTAGTGTAGAGAATCGAACAGCACAAGTTATTTTGAATATAGTTCCTAATGGAAACTAACTGTTGTTCATTATCTTGATGTGCATAAATTAACGTAAGATTAATTAAATACTTTTGCAGGTGTACTGTCTCCTTTTGCTTTTCTCTTCGATCTTGGGCGAAGAGAGGAAGGAGGAGGAATCCAAGCAAGAGAAGAGGGGCATTGTAGACACCGGCTACGGTGGAGGTACTCTTGGCTCGGGAGGTGGGTACATTGCCGGTGGAGGAGGCGGCTACAGCAGTGGAGCAGGCGCCCTTAGCAACGGAGGAGGATATATCAGCCATGGAGGAAGTGCCCTCGACAGTGGAGGAGAAACCCTTAGCAATGGAGGAGGTGGCTACATCAGTGGAGGTGGTGGTGCCGTTAGCATTGGAGGAGGAGCTCTCAACCATGGAGGAAGTGCATACGGCATAGGAGGAGGGGCCCTTGACAGTGGAGGAAACGCCCTTAGCATTGGAGGAGGTGGCTACAGCAGTGGAGGGGGCGGATACAGCAGTGGAGGAAGCGACTACACTGGTGGAGGAGGGGAAGACGCCAGCGCCACTCGGATCGGCGGAAGCCCCATCAAGGGCATCCGCATCACCCAGGAGGAGCACGTGATCGTGGAGAAGCCGTACCCTGTGCACGTGGAGAAGATAGTACCGTACCCGGTGACGGTGAAGGTGCCCGTCCATGTCGAGAAGTACTACCCAGTGCACGTGGACCAGCCGTTCGCCGTGCCGGTGGACAAGGAGGTGCCGTTCCCAGTGGAGCGGCAGGTGCCGTACCCCGTCAGGGAGCAGGTGAAGGTGGAGGTGCCGACGCCTTACAAGGTGTCCGTCCAGCATCCCGTCGCCGTCAAGGTCGAGAAGACTGAGCCGGTGGCAGCACCCTACCCAGTCTACCTGCACAAGGAGGTGCCTGTGTTCCTGAAGGCCCACCAGCACGAGCAAGGCGCCATCTCGGAGAGCCACATGTCGGGCGAACACGGAGCTTATGCCTTCAAAGTACACCACTGAAAACTTATTACGAAATAAGAAAATTATTTATCGAATGATCTATAATCATTCCATACCAAAATTTTTCGCATCTTTTGTGCCATTTCAGTGTAAAATGTCTGTGAATTTTGCAGAAATTTAAGAATATGCTCTTTACTTGGTCCAAAAATTCTATAAATTATTATAACCTGGAAAGTACTACCATTAATTTATTTTTGTATGCTGTACATAATTCACGTGTAATTTTTAAAAAAATTTCAGTTAATTCTTAATTGTTTACAAAATGATAGGCCTATATTGAAGAAACACCCTAATTTATATTATGTCCGTGTTTATATATAAACAATTTAGGGTAAATTCAATGCTTTTTTCTGTATTAAAAAAATAATGTCCCATGTACATATCACGAGTTATGTAAAACTAAAGTGGACCTTTTGTAAATGTTCATATGTATACAAAATGCATTATATAAATATAAAAAAATGGATCTGAAAACTGACTTATACAATAAAGATGAACCTGTCCTTACTCCTGGTATTTAAATGTTCGAGGAGAACATGACTATACCACTTGAATAATTGTTCCTGCGAAAATTAGGACAATCATGTCACTTATATATCTGGCTGTAAATAACACAAAATTTGCAGATACTACCTCTGACAGATAGAAATATTTGTGAAGTATGCAAATCTGAAAATACGCCCCAGTTTTACAATTTTGAAAAGGAAATTTTTACTACATTACATTAGCATTTTCAATAAATCAATGGACATGGCATTTCACTAGTAAATGTTTGCTACAAAATACAGTTGAAACTCACATAATGAAAATACAGTGTTTTTGATGAAAAATTACATCACTAACAATAATAACAACAAAGTTATCAAAAAAATTACAAGAAGATAGGAAATTCACAGAAAGTATAAATGAGAAATAAACAATATTTTTACATTATTCTGCTAACAGTTCTAAATAATCCAGCTTTGGATTAAAAAAAACACCTTATCGTAGTTTCATGGCGTTTCTTCTAAAGATGTCTATCAACAGATATATTGCGAGTAGTGTACACTGCTAAAATTATTATATTGTTGCATTTTTGTGGCCATCAAGATAGCGTAAAATATTCTCAAACGTGGCAAGTCTGAGGGTGTCATCAATTCACGAAACAACATCGACGACAGACGTACGTCATTGCCACCCATTTTTTCCTTGAGAATACTTCGTTGGGTAATATTTAACTTGCCATGTACGCGTACGTGAATAAAACACAGTCGATGTAAAACGTAAAAGTGTTAGATATTAATGTTGAATTATTTCCTATAACAGTCACGGGGAAAATAAGTTGTCTTTCGCCACATATCTGCTGAGCAGCTAAAGAGCGGTCGAACTTCCTACTACTCACAACTGTTCTGTCAAGGGCGGTAAAAATTACCATACATTTGCGGTAATAGAGCGTGGTTTTAGAGAGGAACGAACTCACTAGTAAAACGCTTTTATAATAAATTATATAATTTATATCACTCTACACGTTCCATTTACCGTGGTCTGGTAAAGGGCATTAAGAGATTCCTTACAGCTGCTAAAACTCTACATTGTAGACTCTTGCATCTTATGAAATGACGTGAATAACAGTTTGTGCAGGAATGTTCTCTTATATCCAATCAGTAGTAAATGTTTCAGTTAATGGCTGTTAGGAAAAAAAAAATATTTTTATGTTTAAATTATTGTCATTAATATTTGAAAAGCTATTTTTCGGACACCGCAAATAGTTCTATCTGAAAATAAAATTCGAAATTTTTATTTTATTTTGTTTATAAAGAGCCCTTTTTTCAAAAGTAATACAACAGACTTCTCATTTTATCCACTATTTCGTCGCTGACATTTTTTTAAAGGAGCTGCACAACTAACAAGACAGTAATAAATGGGGGTATATAATGCGGGAGCAATACGACGCAAGCCAGGTAAGAAGTGGGGAGAGAGAAACCGATAGTTACTGTAGTGCTGCAATCATTGATCGTGACATCCGCTGAAGGACGCCATACGCAGTCCGCAGCTGGGCATAGAATGACATTTCCTGTGTTGATGAGTCCTCGTAAGTGGAAAGCACAAAAACATTTTTTTTTTGGCAGGAATATATTATATATATTTTATAATATATATATTATTCCAGCAGAAATATATTACGTGATATTTTTCAATTAACGTCAAGCCGTGCTTGAATTATTTTATATTTTAAGCTTTTTTGTGATGTATGTGGAATGCCCGAAAGAAATTCCGAACATCAAATAAATACGTTGAAGTTCACTTCAAAGACTAAAATAATAACTGAATATTTGGGTATTCCTACCCGAGTACTGGCGAAAAATGTGTTCACGTAATAAACAAGACATCACTAAACACCAAATTTGAGGAACACGATATCGCTTAAGCAAACACCAATAATTTAGTCTACAGCATCTGGCAGGCGTCGTCGAAGCGGAGAAAGCAAGGGGCATCTTGATATCATGAAAGGCCAAGTATCTAGGAACCAGCTCACTCTGCACCCGAGCCGTTACTGAAGTTATAATTTCACTTTGGTTTCCGTTCTGCAACGTGTCACCATGCAATGAGTGGGGAAGGTCTCGACATTGAGTTTCATTTGCAGGGAGAATCACACGGCCTTTCACAATAGATTTCAAGAAAACGCACAATTGCTTGAACTGTGGCAATATTGATAGGTTGCAATCTCTCGGCATTCGTACTCCAATGTAAGGTTTATCTTAAGCGAGAGTAAATAAAAAAAAATATTTTGTTCGTTTCTATACTCTGGGTTACGGAAAGTAAATCAGGGGCCTTTTATGAAGCGATCCGATACAGGAAAATGCGTAACATTATAACATTACCTACGACTTTTATATTATATCTAAAGGTGTGCAGCATTTATCAACACTTCTTCGTTATTTATACTTTACCCTTAGAGACATAATTGTCAAATACGGAAGGTTGCATAAATAAAAAATGTTACAGAGCTTCTACGCATTTCTCACGATTACAAAATACCGATATGTACACGAACTGCAGTGCACAGTCTAATAATACCCGACAGGAAATTAGGGAATTGCTTATAAAGAAATTTGACCGTTTAACAGTTATTGTATTATATAAGATACCCCTAACTGAATTACTGTATAAAATCTCAGATAAATATTAATGATTCAGAAACATGAACATACGTTTTCTGCGAGACAAAAATAACATGCGTAATACTGCGTAACACAGTGCGCTCTGTTATAAATGGCTTACAAAAATCGAGCATACTTTTCACACGTTGTCTTTAAAACAAGGTAGACCACCAAACAGAAGCAACTTTTCTGAGTTACAATAGGATAAAATATATTCAACATTTGCATAAGTGAAAACAAACACAATGTGTAGAAACCGTTCGCTGATTAAGTCGCTAAGGCGTTAGCTTCAGCCAACTAGGTTACGGGATCGATTCTTGGGTTAGCCATGGACGTGTTAGCTGTTTTGAGATGCAGATTTGGGGTAATTTGGCTTGCTGTCTGTGTAACAATTTCGTTTCAAACATAAATGTAGGGCGTTTAAACCCCAGCTAAAGAAAAACTGTATTTTAAGAAGTTCTTCGGAATGAAATAAAACTATTCTTAAAAAACTGGGACTTAAAAAAGTTGCAGTTTTTTATTTTTGTCAGCAGCAGCAATTATTTTCTGGAACTCATCACAAACAACAATCAGGTAAGACTTTAAAAATACATATTTTGAAGGATTATAGTTGTACAAACACGATAAAAATTAATCCTGTTTTTCGTTGAGGCGGACTAAAGTATTTGTAACTGATGACTATTTCATATACAGATTCTGAGATATTATTTCCTTGCAAATGATGAAGTTCAATATTATTTGAAACTTCATTATTAGTTCATAAAGGAATTAAAAGTAACGACGTACAATTTGGGAACCAGTCCTAAAACATATATAAATAAAAAATATTGCTGTAAATAGGATTGTTAGAAAAGTAAATACTTTAGAGCTAAGATGCTAAAGAAAGATTTATTAGGTAAAATTCGTTAGATCGAATTTCTACAAAGAAATATAAAACATCGTACAAAATATCGTAATCTTCTTTACCCATTATATTTCCAAAAAATTTTCCAAATTAATAAAACTGAACAAACTACGGCAATGCACGCAGTTACACAAAATGACAAAAGATGCTCGGAAAATATTACGACCATTGAGTAACACTATCAATTAACCTCGCGTCTATTACAACATGCATAAAAATTTAATTTATATTTCAAACCTATTAATGAAGTACCATGCACTATTACAAACGAGTAACATAATATATCATGCATCATAAAGAATTTTCCCACCAGATTTGATGTTACTAAATCTATTTCCTGAGATGTGATGAAAGAATCCATCTAAATATTTTTTGGTGGTAGTTGTTTACAAAATTGACAAGGTTTTAATATATTACGGAATAAATTTTGTCCAAACTGAAAGTACTACAGGTAACTAAGTTGGAGTTAAATCGTTTTAATGGTACCAGAGTTATGACATATAACAATGCAAGAATAACATCGGTGCTTTGGAAATAGGGTTCAAAGTTATAGTAAATTTGTCGCAGCTGGCCTTCTGCAGCACGGGTTGCTTGCAATATGGTGTTGGGAAGTTGTTGAGGAATTGCTCAGGTATAAAAATTTGGTTTTCCAGAGTGTTGTGAATTTACCCGAGACGAATACTGGGATTTTTCCATAACAATATGTCCCTGGGCGATTTCTTTTCCATTTATTTAATTTGTAATGTCCCTCTACCAAGGCCTAGACGCTGTTCGGGGGCACTCAAAATGCAAAATAAATAAAAAATATTGTAGTTAACTGTACTTCAAATTTCAGACAACATTTTAACATGGCGTTCGAAAACATCGTCAGTCATTTTATTTACGGCAAACTGTAATAACTGCAATCATTCAAATTTATATTAAGATCAGTAAAATTGTTTCAGAGATAAATCATTCAATTTAATTTTAACGTGGAAACTGTTTGGAAAATAAAGTACTTCTANCAGTAAAATTGTTTCAGAGATAAATCATTCAATTTAATTTTAACGTGGAAACTGTTTGGAAAATAAAGTACTTCTAAAATTATTAAATCAGTGTATTCTTTGATAGTACTAGTGATATATCAATTTATTGTGATTTCTTTTGGAAGTTTGTACGATATAATATTTCAAATCTATAAAACCACGTGGCGCTATCTTAAAAAGGACGAGAAAAGCTACGAGGAAGTGAATTTAATCCGTATGTAATGCATACTTTAATTTGTACTACCAGCGTAATATGTGATGTTTAACCATGTCCTATTAGTCGGCAGACAAGGTATGCTAATGTAAAAAAGTTATGTGTCAGTCATTTTGCAAAAACGTGTCTCATATTCTGAAATTGTATTTGTTTTGAATACTCGAAAATATTGCTACNTGTGTCAGTCATTTTGCAAAAACGTGTCTCATATTCTGAAATTGTATTTGTTTTGAATACTCGAAAATATTGCTACTTATATGCCAAATTTGTAGGAAAGCTGTTAAGAATTTTTCCGAGATATAACGCTAGATCTCTGTTTATTGAGGTAGCACTAGTTTAAACAATTTTGGACTAAAGAAACTTGGAATTAGCACATTTAATGCTCGCAATAATTTCTATCAGTTTAAAAATTTTTGTTCGAGTTGTTAGAAATAGTTAGGTTTAAATGATAGTCTATCTTAGAATATTTATGTGACCATCAATTTGACAATTGATAGCCAAGGTATTAAAATTGTAAACATTTATGGTGACATTACATAACACAATTAGCGTGGAAAATTTAGCAGCAATTGAATGAGTGGTTCCTGAAATATGACGTAAGAGATATTTTTTTTTTCAAATAAGCTCTCTTCCAAATAAATGAGATTATTGACGATGAATGTTTCATAATTCAGTGTAAATGTTGAAAACTGTCAGTATACCAACTTTGGTTTACATAGTTTCAATGATTCATGAGATATGGCAAAGCACCCGAAAAAATTTAAATCGCCACAATTTAAAAGATTATAATTTGCCACGATTGAAAAATATACGGTTCTGTTACTTTTACTAAGTACTACAAGTGTAGCGAGTTCCTTAAACTTCGTTGGAGGAATTTAAAAGTTTTTAGGGACACAGACATAAAAGTGAACTCATGAGTCTATGTTTCCTTTGTAAATAACCTATTATTCCTGTCACAAAATATTTGTATTTTCTCTTTGTGTTGGCACATTCGATGTTATGTTTTATAGACCCCGAAAATTACAGATGTACTTGTGAAATATTAATACATTTTCTAATGTTTGTCTTACAAATGTATCGGATAACTTGATAAAGGCGTGCTGCTGTTAGGTTACAAACATCAAATAATTGCAGCCAAAATTGTTTGTTTTCTAGTAGTTTTTTTTTACGAAAAATATATAATTTCTTAAAAAAACATTGAAGCAGCCCGTTATTTAATATGAATGCAATTAGTTGTATACTATAATTTTCAATTTAATATTTAGTCTGCCATTAGGTATCATGCAATTTCCTATTCTTCGACTAATGTACAGAAGGAAAAAATGTCCAACTATTCATAGTAAGTTATACTTCATATGATATATTAAATACAGTTACCAATTGTGATAACAATGTTACTATAACTTGGTCATTTATTTATTCACATTGTACGCAAGTATTACCATGCTACTTTTTTTTAATGTTTCCCCATCATCTAACACGAAGTGTTCCAGCGTATTAGCGAATTATCCTTTTAGTCAATAACTTATTGCGATATTTCCTTGGTAGAATCAGCAATAAATGCATGTTAATTATCGAATATTATACTAGAGTCCACAAATATAAGACCCATTCAAAATTAATATATTGTGTATATAGTGTAGACCTATGCGTATAACACCGACAAACGGCTACTGCAAGTTCATCACAAGCGTACGACTTACGGTATAAAGTGATCCTTTAGGGTTTTACGAGCGCTTAAAGGTGAAGCTGGATGTATAACAAAGATTCTCAGTTGAGTTCATAACCACCGTATATAATATGCTTACACACAGGCCGTACTGAAAAGGTTGTACATGACCACTATTTTAGATACTGTAACAGCTACTCAAAAAAATGTGATAGGTTAGCAGCCGTATACGAAAACCAATCTTGTAGCATCATAACGTTGAATAGAGTACGTACCGTAACAGATGCGTGGGTTAGACATAAACCTTCGGAATATGGTTTACCACGTTCAGAAATCATTTCTGCTTAAGTAAAATTGTGTTCTGAACCACCATGTCAAAATTGTCTCTTACAGCGGCGTAAACGTTATTTTGTTCAATTTCAAAACATGCATTTTTGATACATAAGCGCACTGAACGTTTTAAATTGTGACAACAAAACGTGGCCGAACATGAAGCAGTTACACTTAGAAAATATTTTTTTTTGGCTAAAAACGATTTTATTTGCCATGTGATATAACAACTAGATATGAGCAAATTTTATAACAGGTTTCTGTGAAATGTACGAAATTTAAGATTCATTACTACAGTCAAATACTTCAGATTTATTTTTNATTTTATAACAGGTTTCTGTGAAATGTACGAAATTTAAGATTCATTACTACAGTCAAATACTTCAGATTTATTTTAAAAACGGCGATAGTTAAATTACTTAATATATTTCATATAACAACTTAATGTAAAGAGGCAATATTTTACTTGAAGTNAAAACGGCGATAGTTAAATTACTTAATATATTTCATATAACAACTTAATGTAAAGAGGCAATATTTTACTTGAAGTGATACAAGAACATTCTTGGCAAATATATTCAAAACAATTATTTGTAAAACGCAAATTCCAACTTTTCTGAAGCCGTGATAGAGTTATAATTTCTAGCTATTCCTCCGCCTTAGGCAGACAAAGCGTAACAAAGTCTAGAAAATTACTCAATACGGAGAAAGCACTGAATTCTTGCGCACTCGGTTTAATAATAATTTACATGAAAACTAATTTATTTTTAGGCAATACCAACACACCTGTTTTATCTGTGTTTCTCTCGTATTGATTGCAGATGACATATGGAAATTCATAGTTAAAATAAAAGTAAAAGTTCCATTTAAGTATGTCTAATATTTCTCTTTGTTAACAGAAATATAAAACGCTTGCGATAGATGACCTATTTAGAAAACAACCAAATGCGTCTTAAATGGGGTAAATGTTCAAATGTTCGATTCGAAAAGTGCGACGCTTGAGCGAATGCTGTGTAGACTTCTGGGGCATTTGTTGAAAAGTGAAGACCAAGCTCGTTAATCGCATAACGTGCCCGCGGCTTTCTTTCGTGACGTGGCAACAGCTGATGCTCGGGACGCAAATAGGAAACCGCGACGGTGAGTCGGCTAAACCGTCCACTCGTCGCGCCGGGTATAAAAGAGGATGAATGTGCGAGGAGTCGTCCTCAGTGCGAGAGTGAAAGGGAAGAAAATATTGTCGCTATGAGGATGCTGGTAAGTCGCAATGGTGAAGCGCAACATCGCCGTTCACTAACGTGCATTACGACGTCGAGGTGCGCAATTAGTTTTGTACTTAGGGCTGCTGAAATCCAGGGGCTGATACAAAATATAAGAGGAGGGGCATGAGGCATGAGTGGAGTGGAGAGATTTGGCGGCTCTTTACATCGAGGTCTTGCAAGCCGACGAGGGTGAAGTGAGGTGAGTAAGGAGCAGCGTTGGAATCGAAGGGTGTGGGAAACGGGAGATCCCCGAGAAAACCCGTCGAATAGCGGCATCTTTTGGCACGATTCCCAAGAGCGCAAATCCGGAAACAACCCCACCTGGACTCGAAAACGGTTCGCCTAGGTGGGAGCCGAGTAGTCTGACCACTAGACCGCCGCGGCCCCTTAAGGAGGCTTGAACCCCTCCGATGAAGCTTGTTTTTACTGTGGATAAAGTAAGGTTATTATTGAAAACAAGTACATTGTTAATAATGCAGTATTACATACAATTAATATAGTAGTACGAAATACTAAAAAAAAATTCAGATGGCTTATCCACTAAGAATTGACATTTATAAGTAACCGTTAAAATTAATTCTTTCCGGTGAGCATGTGTTTTGAACGTGACTCAAAGTGACCCCAAACACTCAAATAGCACACTACTTAATGGTTCTGTAGATCCAACGCTGGCNTTTTGAACGTGACTCAAAGTGACCCCAAACACTCAAATAGCACACTACTTAATGGTTCTGTAGATCCAACGCTGGGAGCGGAATGTTCTGAATTTATAATTTTATTAATCAATTTATTAGTTGCACATAAAAATCCTGTTAATAAATGACATTATGAGGCAGTATATGCACAGTGCAATTATGTGTTACGTACATATTTATGCTCCGCAATGATTAATTAAACTATTGGCGTATTAAAGTGTGTAATTTATAAGGAAGGAAAAAATTAATTAATAGCAGATTAGAAAATGATTATTTTATTACGATTTATGTAGGACCTTTGAGGAGAGGGATAATTGAAGAGGGGAGAGTTCGGACCCGATGTACCTCCATGTCTGGGCATCTATCACGAAGGCGGTTCTGGAGTTGAAATCAGTGTGAGGTTTGGTGCGGGTTTCATTTCCGACGTAGCGACTTTCGCACACCATATGCCGTTTCGAGCTATGCACTAGCTACTCTAAAATACGTTGTTTACCATTTCCTGAGAGGTGTACCGAAAAAAAAAAATGTGGCAGATTTTATTACCTGGACCGTGCTAAACTTACTATCTCAAATGTTGGAAAATCCCATAAATCACTAGGTCTGGGCTGTACGGAGGATGTTATAGACACTTCCCACCAATTTTATCCAAAGTTTCCAAAGTATTTATGACTATACACAGTAAAATATATTCTATTATACGATTTACAATGGGAACTAGCTGACGAAATTTTTCTTGTTCCTCTACAAGTAAATTATTGCATTTTCACAACACACTGATTTATGAAACAATAGAAAATTGTTTATCTATCTCTACAATATAATTTAAATCTTCAGTAATTGTATGCTACATTTAAACTTCATTTTGCACATTTAATTGAAATGTGCTGTAAATGTTGGTTTAATTTACATGTAATGTTACATAAATGATCTTGGCAGCCAGTTTCCAAAGAATAGGTAGTAAAAATTAAAATAATACTTTGTATAAAGCGCAGCGTTATCCTGAAACACTTGTTTTCTCCGGGTGCTCCCACTTCTCATCTGGAGAGTCTGCCGAATGTTCGGGGCCGGCATGAAAAGTGCCTTTGTTAGTCGGCTCTTGTAGCTCGTTTGTGGTTAATTTGCCACTTTTTAAATAAAGCTCGTAAACGCAGCATTCAAATGCCTTGTTAAGGATCTATTTTCATGACCATTTGGCATTATTTTGTCCCATGTAAAATTATTAGTTTTAGGACCCTCTGACTTTATTTGTACATTGCTTAAGCGTAGCTGTGAAATTGCTAGAAACCTAATAATGTTGTTAATATGCTCATTTTTAATATTATGCNTTTTGAACGTGACTCAAAGTGACCCCAAACACTCAAATAGCACACTACTTAATGGTTCTGTAGATCCAACGCTGGCAGTGGAATGTTCTGAATTTATAATTTTATTAATCAATTTATTAGTTGCACATAAAAATCCTGTTCATAAATAACATTATGAGGCAGTATATGCACAGTGCAATTATGTGTTACGTACATATTTATGCTCCGCAATGATTAATTTAACTATTGGCGTATTAAAGTGTGGAATTTATAAGGAAGGAAAAAATTAATTAATAGCAGATTAGAAAATTATTATTTTATTACGATTTATGTAGGACCTTTGAGGAGAGGGATAATTGAAGAGGGGAGAGTTCGGACCCGATGTACCTCCATGTCTGGGCATCTATCACGAAGGCTGTTCTGGAGTCGAAATCAGTGTGAGGTTTGGTGCGGGTTTCATTTCCGACGTAGCGACTTTCGCACACAATATGCCGTTTCGAGCTATGCACTAGCTACTCTTAAATACGTTGTTTACCATTTCCTGAGAGGTGTATCGAAAAAAAAAAAATGTGGCAGATTTTATTTCGTGGACCGTGCTAAACTTACTATCTCAAATGTTGGAAAATCTCATAAATCACTAGGTCTGGGCTGTACGGAGGATGTTATAGACACTTCCCAACAATTTTATCCAAAGTTTCCATAGTATTTATGGCTATACACAGTAAAATATATTGTATTATACGATTTACAATGGGAACTAGCTGACGAAATTTTTCTTGTTCCTCTACAAGTAAATTATTGCATTTTCACAACACACTGATTTATGAAACAATAGAAAATTCTTTATATATCTCTATAATATAATTTTAATCTCCAGTAATTGTATGCTATATTTAAACGTCATTTTGCACATTTAATTGAAATGCGCTGTAAATGTTGGTTTAATTTACAAGTAGTGTTACAGAAATGATCTTGGCAGCCAGTTTCCAAAGAAAAGGTATTAAAAATTTAAACAATACTTTGTATAAAGCGTAGCGTTATCCTGAAACACTTGTTTTCTCCGGGTGCTCCCGCTTCTCATCTGGAGAGTCTGCCGAATGTTCGGGGCCGGCATGAAAAGTGCCTTTGTTACTCGGCTCTTGTAGCTCGTTTGCGGTTAATTCGCCACTTTTTAAATAAAGCACGTAAACGCAGCATTTAAATGCCTTGGTAAGGATCTATTTACATGACTGTTTAGTATTTTTTTGTCAGATGTAAAATTATTTATTCCAAGGACCCTCTGACTTTATTTAAACATTGCTTAATCGTAACTGTGAAATTGCTAGAAAACGAATTATGTTATTAATATGCTCATATTTGAACTATATTAAATACATGCAGTGCACATAAACTAAAACGTCTCGCTTGTAATACGATTTTAAGGCGTGGAACTACTTTCACTACATCGCTGCCAACTTTACTTAGAGAACCCCAGTCAGTCTGTCAGTTAAAACACATTTATGCGCAGGGAAATTTTTTCATACATTGGTTTCAAATGTGTCTAATTAATAGTGAATGTTAGTCTTGACATTATATATAAAGAAATAAAGCAATGCTGGCACCAACTTACAAAAATTAATAACGTTAACGTATTAAAATAGTGGATCACCTGAAGACAGATGATAAAAATTCATAAATATAATATTTTAAAGTTTTGATATTATCTTTCGCACGTATGTGAGTGGAGAAGAACACTATCCGCTGAGTTATTGCCACCTCTGCTTATCGTGATTTTCCTCAGACGCCCGTCTATGTTGGCGTTTAAAGGAACTGCTGCGTAAGTTGTAGGGAGCGTGGTAGGAGGTGACAACCTGGTGGCAATAATTAACGAAAACTCACAAGATCGAACGTCTTATTAAAAGAGTTATGCTCGAAATGACATCAAATTTAAAAATGTTTCGTGTGGTTTAAACAGGCTGGCTGTACACATTGCGCTTCCTGCTGTCATGGGTGAGGGAAGCGATTTAGCCGAGTTGCAAAATAGGATGATAATAGGTTCTCGGGCCAAGGGGGGCAGCATCTAGGAAACAGCGACATTTGTGAACTGTTCACATACCTCTCTGGTAAAGGTGTATCGTGAGTGGACGAATGGTACAATTGGGAATAACCGTCGTGGAAACTGCGGAGATCCACGTGCCATTGATGTTATAGGTGAACGTCGACTACGACGGTACGTGAAGGTCAACCGACAGACTACAGTGGAACAGCTCGTAGTTGACACGTGTCTACCGCAAGAGTTCAGCGAACCCTTCTGCGAATGGTGCTCCGGAGTAGACGGAGGGTGACTGCACCCATGCTAATACAGATACATCGACTAAAAAGGCTGGAATTTTCGCAACAATATGGCGACTGGGCCGCTGCTAATTGGCGACGGGTAACCTCAGACGAGTCATGTTTTCAGCTCCATAGAACTGATGGACGTCAGCGTGTCCGGCGAGAAACCTCGGAGAACTGACACCCTGCATCCATTGCTGGACGAACACAAGGCGGTGGAGGCAGTGTTATGGTCTGGGGAATGTTCTCGTGGTATTCTCTAGGTACCATAATCCATGTGGAAGGCACTATTGATCGATTAGGTTATGAATCCATCCTCGGTGATCACGTCCACCTGAACATGATGATTGTCTTTCCTCGGGAGGATGGGATCTTCCAGCACTATAATGCGCCTTGCCACATGTTAGAAGTGTCCGCACGTTGCTGGAAGAGCACGACCAAGACTTCACAGTTCTTCCCTGGCCTCCAAACAGCCCCGATCTAATCCAATTTAGCATCTGAGGGACCACCTCGTTCATCGTGTTCGCTGTCTATCTCCTACGCCACGCACCCTTCAACATGTACGAGACGCACTGCAGAGAGCATTTCTCCAGATATCCGTGCAGACCTATCAGTATCTGACTGAGACACTGCCAGCTCGTCTAGCTGCTGCCCGTGCTGCGAAGGGCGTTTACTATATATACTAGTAGGTGGTCATAATAATNGCAAGAGTTCAGCGAACCCTTCTGCGAATGGTGCTCCGGAGTAGACGGAGGGTGACTGCACCCATGCTAATACAGGTGCATCGACTAAAACGGCTGGAATTTTCGCAACATTATGGCGACTGGGCCGCTGCTGATTGGCGACGGGTAACCACCGACGAGTCAAATTTTCAGCTGCATAGAACAGATGGACGTCAGCGTGTCCGGCGAGAAACGTCGGAGAACCGACACCCTGCATCCATTACTGGACGAACACAAGGCGGTGGGGGCATTGTTATGGTCTGGGGAATGTTCTCGTGGTATTCTCTAGGTACCATAATCCATTTGGAAGGCACTCTTGATGGATTAGGTAATGAATCCATCCTCCGTGATCACGTCCACCTGTACATTATGATTGTCTTTCCTCGGGATGATGGGATCTCCCAGCACTATAATGCGCCTTGCCGCACTGTTAGAAGTGTCCGCACGTTGCTGGACGAGCACGACCAAGACTTCACAGTTCTTCTTTGGCCTCCAAACAGCCCCGATCTAATCAAATTTAACATCTGAGAGACCACCTCGTTCATCGTGTTCGCCGTCTATCTCCTACGCCACGCACCCTTCAACATGTGCGAGAGGTACTGCAGAGAGCATTTCTCCAGATATCCGTGCAGACCTATCAGTACCTGACTGAGTCACTGCCAGCTCGTCTAGCTGCTGCCCGTGCTGCGAAGGGCGTTTACTATATATACTAGTAGGTGGTCATAATAATNCACTGCCAGCTCGTCTAGCTGCTGCCCGTGCTGCGAAGGGCGTTTACTATATATACTAGTAGGTGGTCATAATAATGGTATTCGGCTGTGTATATAATATACGTGTTTTTAATGACTTGACAGTATCATTTAATAAACGCAAGAAATTTTTAATTTTTTACGTCAGGCAGAATAAGACATATTAGGAAGAAAGGAGAAACCAAGCAGTGCTTTCAAAAGTGCTAAACCTCGAGACAGCTGCAACAATGTTTAACTGCAAACCACTATAAGAAAAGCTAAAAAAAACTTTCCTAGTTTTGTTACTGTTACCTACCACCTTATTGCTGAGTAAGAGGCGTCACAGGAAGGTACGATACTTTGGTGTTTGTATACGCCATTAGCGCGTGTATACTCTTGCTCTTAAAAAGGAAACTACATTTATTTACTCATCGTAGACTCCGGCAAAGAGTAAGAGATGAGAGCACCGTGTGAAGGTACTCGACTGACCCAAACCGAGAAAGTTAACGGCATGAGTCGCATTTTCTTACCCAGTCGGAACTCAAACATCTGCCACGGACGGTAGCGTGAACAACTGAAGTTAAAAAAAATACCACACACTCTAGATTGAATGGAGCCAATGAAAAAAGTCACCCCGTCTGTGATGCAAGTTTAACGGTTATAAACTACTTCCAATTACTCATGTAAGATGCAGTTAACATGTAACATAACTATTTTTCAGTGAATCATATTTGCAAACTGTTAACAGGAAGCTAACTTTTACATGTTTATTTAACAGTTTTAATCAATTTAATAACTTATTAAGAATTTTTCTAATGTTTCAAATTAACATATATTAAACAGGTAACATAATACACAAATGTTTATTGTTTTTATTAATTTATTTATATTGTGGTATGAATATTTTTTATAAAAAAATTTTATAATTCATACGTGAGACAACGAACAATTTCTCCTTATTCCATCCACAACAGCTGCAGTCAACATCATTCGCTTTCAAACTCTCTAGAACGGATGAAGCCAATGAAAAAAAGTCGCCCCGTTTCTGACGCTAATTTTGCAGTTATGAATTACTTCAAATTGCTCATGTATGTTTCGGAAATTCACCAAGTCCTTAAGGTAAATTTTTCCCTCCAAAATCCAGGACACTTCTCACTATCTCCGCCTAGCCACTAAATATTTTCATCCTTTAAAATTAATACTTTTAGAGTTCGTTAAAAATATTCGTGATGAAAATATTTACAAACATCAGTGAATATGCTCGTATATACGCACATAAATAACAAAACTCTAATTTCGATTACAGTACTTCAAGTGAGATAAGGTGCATAGCGTTTTGATACAAATACACGATACAAAGTATTAAATCAAAATATTTAGTTAAAGCTGTTGAAAACAAGAAACAAATTTACAGATTTGGATTACATTTAATGGGGTCATTATGTGATATATATAATAAATTGGTTTCATTAGAATGCCAAATAATTTGATAAAATATCACTAATCATATTTTATTTTAACGCGAGTATAAGGGTTTTACCTTAACATTTTTATTCGCATAAATTTAAAAAATATATTTAACACAAAGTTTGGTCAATAATTATAGAATCTACAGTAGTTGCACGTTGCACTTCGTTTGAATTCTGACACATTGTTACTTGTGATAAGATTTTCGCTTCTAACTGTTTTGACTTAAATATTATCTCAAAATTATAAACTGAAATACGGAAAAAATGTAAAATAAATTTCCAACAAAAAAACATTCTTCTTTAAGACATTCTAATAGCATGGGAAATTATTTTAAACTGTAGTCTTACGCACTCATCACTAACCCCCCCC
>NQII01004864.1:83539-95071 GCA_002778355.1 Clitarchus hookeri
ATATATATATATATATAGCTTCCGACAAGAAGCTACATAACCGAAGACAAACGCTAGCACTGATGTTCAAATATTTCTGCCATCTATGACGTTTAGAATAAGCCTTATCATAAATGGCTTTGCAACTCTACTTTGTTGTTAGGCATCTAATTTTACATTTGCGATACCTGGTGAAATGTCCCCTTTTTTCGAAAGGCAACAACAAAATCAAAAATATTTTTTTCCCACAAATTAAATTCTGTTGTAATTTTTAACCACACCTATGTTATACTGGGCACTATTTAGCCGAACTTCGTAGCTCAAAACCGTGATTCCAGAACCAACTTAATATCCCACGTTTGTACAGTAAAATATTTCTTGAAACATTCTGTTTTTAATAGCGTGAAAAAAAACTACGATCTTAAATATGTCTAGAAAAATATTAATTAAGTACGATGATTTCTGTAACATTGAGTTGACTACAATTAACGCATTTTTTTTGTCACATATACAGCTTTCTCTGACAGAGAATAAGATAATTAATTAATTAAAAAATACTATTGTTATTGAAAATTAATTATAAATTTTAGCTAGTTTGTAACATTTTTTGTACAAATTCGCCATTCATAATTTAGGTGTACACACACACATACACGCGCGCACACACATATATTTTTATATATTCCCCGCCGGGAATCGAACCCGGCTCGCTTTGGTCGGAGGCAAGTATTCTGACCACTACACAACCGCGGCCCCATGCGAAGATGGAGCAACGGCAGAATGCAAGGGCGGGGGAGACGGGAAAGCCCCGAAGAAACCGTGGCCAACGGGCAATTTCTGCTTCGTTTCCGTTTCCCACGCACAAAAACACGCCAGGCCCCTCTGATGAACGCATTATGATGTAAAAGGTGAACTGTTGCGGTAGATAATAAATAACTCAGATCCTGTGTGTCGAAAGGGCAGCCATCACTTCTTGAAGCAATAAGTAGACTAAGGTTGTTTGTGGTGGTAAAATTTTCACATGGTCATACACTTTTCCCTGGTTGACAGCTTTTCCGAATAGCTTAGATTAAAATTAACTACTGTTTTTTTTAAATACCGCTTTCTAAAGTGTCGAATACGAAGGTTGGAGTGTTCTACTGATATTTCGTCTAAATTGTGAACATGTAGCGTGCTGCTACTTTTTGATATATTATACAGAAAATGTTAACATTCCGCAGACATTTCCCAAGCACTAAATTTTACCAAAAGAAACCTTTTCTAAAACCCGTTTGTGCGTGTCGGTTGTGTAGGTTTTTGGTGGTGGAAGATTTAAGGATGTTTATCCTAATGTTACGAAGAGATTTCAGTGTTCAATTTTTATTTACTCTGATTTATTTCGAAATTGTGATACTACAATAACTTATCATACAACTCTTTTTTTTTCTAGAAGAAATAATTTTTCAGTGTTACTGGGTGTTCAGTTACTCGAATTTTATATAAAGAGTCAATTAATTGGCCCGAGTTCTTCTAGGCTCCATATTTTATAATGATTCAATTGATTTAATAGCTTATTAATGCTTCTCATATGCACTTCTTTGAATGACTTAATTTTGTTATTGTACCCTGACTACTATCCAACAAGTTTTTGCCTTTTTGATGTTACGTTTTTGTTTAGTGTTACGGGTATGTGAATTAGTGGCTATAGTTAAATATAGTCACTGATAGTTCTTCGTTAATTGCATTGGCAATAAAATCGGTGATCAAGACTTGAGCCTGTGGAGATCATGGATTTACATCATGATATTCTCACAATTGAGTGCATATTGTGGCCAAATTTATCCAAATTGGCATTACACTATGTTCATCAGATTCATTGAAGAACCGAACAGGACAGTAACACAGCAAAATAACAATTAATATTCTTCAGCGATATCCGTAATTTAATATTTTAAAAAACCAACTAAATTATTTTATTGAAAGTGTTTAATATTTGAATTAAAATTTTAATTTCACCTACCCAGAAAATAAAATCAAAACAATATGAAAAACCAATTTTTATATTTCGCGAGTAATCATATTTGTTGTGTTTTACGTACTGAAGTGATTTGTAATCATTGTAACACATTAGGATTGTACAGATAAAATTAAAAGAGGAGAAAGAAGACTGCACATCATATCGTCATGTGCCTATTGAATTTTGTTATTATTCATATTACGTTTAATTTTACCACCTATATTAATTAAACGTTCCAGAATCTTTTACTGCTGGTTTACGTGGATATAGCCGTAAGTGTTGTATTGCACTGTTTTTGTGCATTAAGAGTAACATCTGATTCTTTCCTTTTATTGCACAGTCTGTTACTTTTAGTGTAAATAATTTGTTGTGTGTATTGTTATACGCGCAAACTAACAGTGACCTCAAAATTAGCTCTTCAAGAACTTCCAAATTTATAATTTGAATTTTAGCATACAGAACTCGAAGTTGCACTGAAATAATAAGCACCGCTCTGTAATAGGTAGTACTTCGTAGATATCTTTACTTTGTCACTTCACGTTGCGTATCTCAGTTTATTTAAGTGGAATCGTTTTGTTCTTGTATTTTGAATGTGCTGCCCGCGTCAGTTAGAACAGCGAAATAGTTTGCGGGATTTACAATGTAATAAAACATTTGGCAATTATGAGTTACCAATAGGCGAGTTATGAAATCACTTATACGTTCCGTTTGATGAAACAAAAACATGCCTTTCAATATTGAGAAAAGTTACCAGTAGGTATTGTCCATTAACGGTTACTTCCAACTTTCCTGAAGCCTTGCTAAAGTTCGACTTTCAGCCTATTTCTCCGCCTCGTGCAAACAGAGCTTTACTGAGTCCAGGAAATTGCGCCAAAGGGGCAACGCACTCTAAATGAGGGCACTCAGTCTAACAATATTTTGCAAGGGCACTATTTATTACTCCGCATTACCAGCACACCTATTTTATCTCTGGTTTTGAAAGATTATAATTTATGTATAAAATGTACGTTAATTTCAATTTTAGCAAAAATAATATATTTTTATGATAGATAACAAGTGTATAAAACGACTGTGATAGAAGATATATTTAGGAAACGATCAGAAACGTAAAACATGAGGTGGTTTTTCAAAGTCTTTAGTTAAGAATTGTTAAGGTACTGCCAATATAATAATTTTATAATAAACCTAAGCAGGTAGTGGAGGAGACATGCATCGCTTACGTGTTACACTGAAAAATCAAACATGTCACATATAAATGGTTTATGGAGACATATAAGTAGAGTACATAGTTACTTGTGTGTGAACACTTTTTTTCTCAGCCGTCTTACAGGTGTGTGCTTCCATTTGACTATGCAGTATTTATAACTGCTCAGTAGAGATGTCCCAGTCGGCGCATAACAGTGAAGTCTTGAGTGACGGTGAGGGTGAAATAAGGTGAGAATGGAGCAACGGAAGAATGCAAGGGCAGAGGAAACGGGAGTACCTCGATCAAATCCGCCTTCCAACTACAACGTCTGTCACGTTTCCTACACGCAGATAAGAAACCAATTTTTCGCATTGGTGTTTTTATCGACTTGTGTATGTTTTGTTGATATGTGCTGGAATTATATGTAGCGGGTAACCCGAAATTAGATCTTAGGAATCTCTCTAGATGTCATATGGCTTTCGTTGTAAGCAGTTGTGTATTTAATAATTTAAAAAATTAACATCTTAACGTCAATATTTTTCAAGGACAGAAATGAAAGTTGATATTTGGTTGCCCAATCATAAATTTCGTTATTGAAACATTAATGTTGTCGTTGAAAAGTGTCAAAGTGAGAAAAATCGCTGTAAGTATCCCTCTTTTTACGATATTTACTCTTCTGTAAAATAGGGCCGCGGTGTTGTAGTGGTCAGACTACTCGCCTCGCACCAAGGGGAAACGGGTTCAAGTCCCGGCGGGGCCACACCCGGATTTTCGCACGTGGGAATCGTGCCGGATGATGTTGCTGGTCGACGGGTTTTCTCGGGGATCTCTCGCTTCCCTCGCCCTTGCATTCTGGCGCTGTTCCATGGTCACCTCATTTCACCCTCATCGGCTCTCAAGAACTCGTTGTTAAGAGCAGCATATTTCTCTCAACCCTCAAGTCTCGATGTAAGGATGTCTTTAGTAACATTGGGTATAACCAAGAATAGACTATGCTTATATAACTGAGCTGACGTGTGGGGACTGCGCCCACAGGTGTGCTTATCCGGCCTGGCGCTGTGCTGCGCCCTCGCCGAGCTGCGGAAGGAGAAGCGAGGGGTCGCCGACAACGGCGTGTACAGGAGCCTCGGCACCAAGATCAAGAGCATCGAGATCGAGCGCGACGAGCACGTGGAGGTGCCGCGGCCGTACCCGGTGCACGTGGACCGCGCCGTGCCGGTGCCGGTGAACGTACCGGCTCCCTACCGCGTCGTCCGGCCGTACCCGGTGCACGTGGAGCGGCCGTTCGCCGTGCCGGTGGCGAAGTACGTGCCGTTCCCGGTGGTGCGCGAGGTGCCGGTGCCGGTGCGCCAGCCGGTGCGTGTCGACGTGCCCACGCCCGTCAAGGTCGACGTCCCTCACCCCGTGCAGGTGCCCGTGTTCAAGACGCAGCTGGTCGCGGCGCCGTACCCCGTCTACCTGCGCAAGGAAGTGCCCGTGCCGGTCAAACACCAGGAGCACGGATATGGCCAACGGTTATCCACGACTTAGCAACCATGCCATCCTTCAGGGCTGCGGACAAGTCTGGCAGTGTGTGAATTCCTAAATCGTTACAAGCAAGGACACCATTTGAACTACTTCATGTATTTGGTATGGTAGAATTTGTTGTCGAGATATATTTAATGCAAGTAAATATCATGTACAAAAATTGTTAATACCGTCAAGAGTTTTCGATTGAAAAATTCCCAACATTTATAAAAGAATAAGGATATAAAGCACAAAATTAAAAATAATAGTATTAAAATTACGAATAATGTCAATGGCAATTTATAATTTAAAAATTTCGTATTTCTCCAAGAAACGTTTTTTTACTGAAATTTTTTTACGGCAGTATTTAAGATAGGTAGGTAAGTAAGGCTTAACGTCTCGGTGACAGCAAGTTCAATGGAGACGAAGCAGATTGCTCAGACATGCAGGAACGGGTAGGAATCGGCCATTGCCTGTAGTAAGGAACCATCCCAGCATTCGCCTGGAGTGATTTCGGAAAGTCATAGAAAACTGAAATCATGATGGCCTGGCCCGGATTGAAACCCAGGCCCTACCGAGTGCGAGACCAAACTTAAGCCACCGCACCGCCTCGCTCGGTGGGGGTATTATTTTTTTCAAGCAACTTTTATTATAAAGTTTTTTTGTAACATTATTTATACATTTCATTTATTTTTGTATTTGTATCGATATCTTTGTTTTATTATTAATATATTTTGAAACCGGGCAACAATTTATTATTCGAAAACTAATGGTTCTGTTGACTATTGCTATGTGAAGATTTTGTTAATTAAAAAATTAATAAAGAAAAGAAACCCCGGCAAAATTGCTAAAATATATCCTTGATATTATATTTCGGGAATTATCGCACTGCAAAATTTTTTCGCCATTATCTGGTGCTAGAACTCATCTGTGACAAGCTATCGAGGCCGTTTTATATGGTCGGCTTTTCTCGCCAAACTAAGCAAAACGACATCAAACACCGTTATTTACCTAGCTTTGTTTACGTTAGCTAAAATTTAAGAGTATTTTTTTACTTGCTGTTATTTGTTAGTTTTATTTGGTGGTCTTCAATGTTATTTCTTGCGACCCGTGGATAAGATAACAACGATCACCTTACCTACACAAAATCTCTTCAACACAAAATCTACACTATTAAGGTGGTAGACCGTACTCGTAAATGAACAAATCAATGGTCTTCTTTGACTGTAAACGTTGATTTTATATTATTAGTGTCTTCATTTTACCACATACAGAAAAACATCCCCAACCCACGTATACCATAACTTCTTAAATGTATTTGAAAATTTTAAAAATATTGATTAGCATATTGAAATATATACTAAATAAAAATCTGTTTTATTTATAGTTTATTTTATAATTACATAATTTATTTTTACTTAATTTGTTGTCTTGAAAATTAACAGATATTTATGGGATAAAAAAATTCCTTTTATATCAATACGGCCCGCAACACCTAAGCTAACAACTGGCCCTTTAATCAAACAATATTCATCACCGCCGCTTTAGACAATCCTGTTTGGATAGGATATTTTTTTTTAACTGAAGGGTTTAATGTACAAACGTTCCACTCCATACAAGCAATCGCATTAATAATGTCTACATCGGTCCACAATCGAAGAGAATTTACAGACACTGCTTGTTTGTGTATTCTTTGTGCTTCACAAATGCTAAATGGTAAATTGTAATATCTATTGAATGTTTGGTGCTTAGCATTGTTCCACTCAGACTTAATATCAATGTTACCAGTGTTGTGATTTTTCCTTAAATAATTTTGATGACATTAATTGTGCTTAAAGATTGGAATATTTAATAGTGATTATGAAAATAAATTATGTTTTTCTAGCGTGTAATTTGATTATTATATAGTTTCTTAAGCATGTACTACTTTTAGATTGATATTTGTTCGTTATGCTGTACCTCAAATAAAACAGGGAACATTTAATTGTGTTCGCTGAATCCACTCTCTGTGAAAGGAAATTATATAATTATTATATTTTTTCCTCAAATTTTTTATTATAAATCCAGCAGTTAAAAGTTCATAATTTCCACGTTTCGCTGGTCCGTAGGCTCATAAAAGAATTCGTTAGAGTCGTATTGGTTCAGATATGGCCAGTAATATGCATCGACACTAGAGGAGGAATTGCGACTTTGGTGAAAAGGGAAGGGGGCTCAGAGCATTCGAGCTGTTCATGCTCTGTCATTCCGGTACCCAGGCAAACATCTGGTCCACCACCTTGGATCCAGATGACCTTGACCATGGACTTTTCGCCCAGGTGGCCTTTGACCCAAAAAATTAAAAAAAAACTCAAACACTGCCAAAAAAATATATATTTAAGTATATAGAAGTATTTAGAAAATTATTAAAAATGATATAAATTTTTTTTTAATTTCATTATAAAAATGTATTTAAAAAAACTTAGATTTACGGAGGTCCCCTACACCCTACTCACAAAATACTCATTCCGCAATCTTGGTAGGTTCAGTCCATTATCTTGGTTAGCATCACAGTCACCACCCACCATCTTAGTAAGTGCACTCTGCCATCTCAATAGGTGCAGCTATCCGACATCTTGGTCGTTGCAGTCCGCAATCTTGTTTCCGACCATGGTAGGTGCAGCCATCCGCCATATTAGTAGGTGGAGTCCGCCATGATGGTAAGTGCAGTCCGCCACGTTGGTAGGTGTCACAGCTACCGTCCGCCATCTAAGTTATTTATTTGTCATTTGTTTATACATAACTGAAGTTTGTCTCTCACCTTCGTTCGACTGCCCTATATTATTTCATATGTTTTATGATCTAGATCGTGCTAGAGTATTAATTTACCCACCAGACGAATCGTGGATTTAACTACCAGGCAGCAGCCATAATTGCTTATGTTTTTAAAGTATATGTAGTGCTGTCGGCAACCTCCATGTTAGATTCTATTTTCAACAAATAGGTGCTATTAATTTCTTGATTTCACTGCCAGGCGAGTTGCCGGAACCCGCTCATTCAAAAGATTATCATCAAAGTGAGCTGTTGGCAGTCATATTTATAGTCATAGGAAAATCTGTAATTTTTCATTGCTATTTTGTTTTTAATTTCCAAATCAGCAGTAGACCTACAATCATATCTTATTCAATCGATATTTTTTTGTATTAAGACCTTTAATTAAGACCTACCAAAAAATGTTTTCGTTTCATTGATAATAAATTTACAATTTAAATTGAGCATTTATTCTGCTACCTCTCGTCACACCATTTTAGTCCGACCAATTATTCACCATCGCTTAATCCCTTATCACTACCGCTCTTGTTTTCAGCATTGTCCACCAGAACGTGCTAGTGTGGCAAAAGTATATCATAAGAACAATGTCGACACTCGGCACAATTTCTCGTATGTTGCAAGAGGTGACAGATCGCTCTCTCCCCCCTCGTTTTTTACATTCTGAATGGTAATTTCAGATATTTAATTCCATCAGGTCGCAGGATAATATCAAGAGTCCACGTAATACGCATATTTATTCCCACGAAATTAAAAATCTGCTGAAATTTGGAGAATCGGTTTGGGCCAGCTAGTCTCTGAAGGAATATGTAACCTCTTAAAATACGGTGCCAGAACGTAGCTGTTTTTAATTTATATACTCGTATTTACAATGTATCTAACTTGCAATGACGTTACGTCAGTACCCGTGCCGCTACTGTAAAACTTCGTTTGCATTCAACAAATGTGCTATAAGACACGAAAAGTATGGATGTTCGAATAATAATAGGCGGAATATTAATTTCAATAACGAAATCGTGCTGCAGATTTATCTCGACAAAAGGAAGTGAACTAAAATCTCGCACAATAAACCCAGGTGCTGTAAACAAATAATATGGTGGAAATGGACAGAGTTGCAATAGTTATTTAAATATAATTTACGTTAAGTGGAAGAACAAATTATTTTTAATAACTTATTATAAGTTAGCTTGAAGAAATGGACAGCTCTTCTATAACTCTATTTCAAATCAAATTTATGTAATACTTGAACGCATTTTGCAGCAGGCTTTCCCATTAATTTGCTTAACGAGTAAAACAGAACAAAATTACTGTGTAACGTTAGAATCTCTTTATTAACCCACTTTTCCATCGTTCAGCATGCTGCCTGAAGACCTCGTGCTTAGTCTGGTCGAAACCGCAACGGAGAAATCATCACACGATTTCCCTTCTCGTCTATCTCTTGCTAAGGGGCTGTGGTGGTACGAGTGGCTAGCCTGACCACCTCCCACCATGGCGCACCTGCTTCAATCCCCGGCCGAGTCACTCCGGATTTTCGCAAGCGGGAATCGTACCGCATGATGCCGCTATATGGCGGATTTTCAGGGGGGTGGGGGTGTTTCCCGTTTTCCGCGCCCTTTGCATTTCGGTGCTGCTCCATTCTCTCCTCATTTCACCCCAATCGGCTCTCAGGACCTCGTTGTAAAGAACCGACCAAACCTCTCCACTCCACTTTGAAATGCAAGTGCAGAAATTCAATTTTGATACACACCAACGAAACAGTGTGAAAATCCCTGCTTTATTCTCATCGTGTAATCAATCACCCAGCTGTCTAAATACCTGCACAGATCAATATAGCGCGTTCCCAAATAGTTAAAATATTAAAGAAAAATAAGGAGGTATTACAATAATAATTTATTTTGTGACTAGTCATGTCATTTCCTGAATGAAACATTCTGTTTACGTCATTAAATTTAGCCACTTAGCACTGTGCAATTATTAGCACTGTGCCGCTGTATTCATGTTGACCGCGAGTTATCATTCTATAAATACGTCTATCAGGCATAAAAATGTGTCAATGTGAAGATTTCGAGAAGCTGTTCTACAGTTGGTTATTGGGTTTTGTAAATCTGAGCTTTGGCACACTACCTCCGTACCATTCATAGAGAGCGGAATTTCTGTCAACAAGCGGTTTGTAGGCCAGAAATTTTATCGGTAATCCAAACTCAATCCTTTAAGGTCGCTCTTCGATCGGCGCCCATATGCCAGTGTGTAAGATCACAATATCTACAATATGATCGTCACGCAGAGATAACGTTCAGTTGCGGATAAAAGTAAGGAATAATACATAGGATTTCGCTCAGCGACAATCATATTTTAACGGAAAATAAGTTATGGTGTAACCATGTCAGCAAAAGTTCTTAATTTAAAAATGTTCAATAACACTGTTACTTTGGTTTACTTTACCACCCGATCGTTGTATAACCGTGCAAACATCGCGCGCGTCCTATTTAGCCTACAAAATTAATAAAACGAAACCTTCTGTAAACTCTTCAGCACAGTCCTACAATGATAACCTGAGAATCCCCAAAAGTCCCCATTTCGTGGAGATCTGCCATATTGAAAAAAAAATTGTATGATGGTTATCTAAATAGCTTTAAAACTATGAGGACTGTAATACTTCAACTGGCATCATACTCTTTGTATAACATTTTTGTTATATTATGTATTATTTTTACATAGTCACTTGATTACATTAAAAAAATTCAAATTTAACTACCCAGAAATACATGTTTGGTACATATTTTTACGTTTTTATTGGTAACAGATTTACTATAGCTTTTATTGTATTTTCACCTGCGATGAAAATTGTAGAATTTAAAAAAACGCAGAAGAGAAGCGTATAACGATGTACAATACATTACAAATGAACCTACAGCACACCCATATACACACCGTCAACCTCATGTGAACCAACAACTGGAGTGGCAAGTGTGGCAACTCACGGTGATGTTATGAATAACTTTAGCTGTTAAAACGCCAATTCATGGTTATAAATAATCGTAATAGTTTTATATTTAAGTTTCTGTAAGAAAATTTTGTAAAATACACTATGTAAAAAAAAATTCGCAGTAACACTAGATAGAACACATGTACCAAAATACTACAGTAATTAATTTATGACTAATAGTATTACTTATGCTGTTTGCATGGATACACATAATAATAAGGGCAATATTGACAATTTGTACTCTGCAAAAAAAAATTTTTTTACGTATTTTTATTGAAATTATTTAACTTTTTTCGTTTGCATTCACTTCCAGTCTAGGGGCGCTACGCAGAAAGAAATCAGAGGAAACTGCATTTTTAGTCACAGGTTGCTACTTCGTACAGATATCAGTGAAACCCAAAGGAACAGATCTGAAAGTGTAACCACACAAATTTTTCCTCAGGACTCAAAATGGCAGCCTGTTTTCATTAGAACTAACTATATTTCAAAATTATGTTATTCGTAATATACATATGCATTTTAATGCAGCAATGACGGCAGTTCTTTCCTAAATGTTATACTGAATTGTAAATAAACAGGGTCGCGATGGTGTATAGGTTAGACTACTCACCTCCCACCTAGACGAGTCGGGGTCGATTACGGCGGGGTCGTTGCCATATTTTCGCTTGTGAGATTCGTGCCGGACGATGCCGCTGGTCGGCGGGTTTACTCGGGGAACTTCCGTTCCCCCGCTCGCTTATTCCTGCGCCGCAACAGACTCACCTCACTTCACACTCATCGGCTTTCAAGACCCGATATTAAGAGCCGCTCAAATATCTTCACTTACTCGCTCACTCGAAATAAAATTTTAGGAACTATCAATTAAAATTTTTAAGCCCCTTATTTTAAATTTTTGTATACTGAAACCACAATTAGGTGACGTCTAATCTTTTTATTTCGATACTACCATGTCAAACGGAGAAACAGAAAGGGTTATTTATAATTGTAGAATTCAAAATTAGTTAGATATTATGTTTTAATATACAGTGAAGAGCCAAAAAAAAACTGGTACACCTGCCTAATATCACGTAGGGA
>NQII01004864.1:95268-122237 GCA_002778355.1 Clitarchus hookeri
CGCAGCGATGTCGGAGATGTGATGTTTTACCGGATTCCCGATATTCACGGTACACTCGTGAAATGGTCGTACGCGAACATCCAAATGTTATCGCTACCTCGGAGATGCTATGTCCCATCTCTCGTGCGCCGACTATACCACCACATTCAAACTCACTTAAATCTTGATAACCTGCCATTGTAGCAGCAGTAACCGATCTAGCTGCAGACCGCATCGCGTTACTCTGATTGGTTCCGTACTTCTGTTATTTGCATACGCACGTCTATACCAGTTTTTTTGGCTCTTCAGTGTAGTGCCTGACTTGTTCTGAAAAAAAGTAATGGTTACTAATTTTTATTTTGCCATAACAGCACAATACTACAAGGTAAAAATTAACCTGATATGCATCCAAATTAATGCTAGGTTAATGTCACACTGGTGATGACGAGAAGGGGGGAGGATTAATTTTCGTAAGAGAAAAATTCATCAAGGTTCAAGTCTCTATGTTGGCTGGGAGTGAATAACTAAGAGAATAGTTTCTCGTCGGTATATAAGTTCTTTCTGCAACTGTCAGATTGTTTAGGTGTTGTGCTGTAAATATCTTTGTATCAACTCTTTCAATATGATCAAATATAGTTTTCCACTTGTCAATTAACCTTTCCGTTACAAAATGTTTGTACATAGCCTTGCCATTATCTTTAAAGGTATTTAATGATTCAGTGCCTTCTTTGCACACAACAACACTGTTGTCAATTAAAAGATGATCTTCTGAATCAACTATGAAAGGATTTCCACATTCATGGAAGCTGTCCTTGAGAGCACATGTTTCTACCCTCAACATTTTTTGGAATGCTCTGTACTGTTCGTTGCTTTCTTCAGATTCGTGAGGACTAAACTCATGTACCTGGTCAACAGGAAGTGCAGAAAATTCTCGGGATATTTTGCCGATTACAAAGTTTCCATTCCACAATTTCCGATGAATTTCGGGAGCACTGTTACTTAGTTCCTCAAGATAATTTATGTGAATGTACAGCAAACGTGTGTAATGGGCGTGGTTAAATTAAAAAAAAACATGCTACTATGATATTCAGAGATGTTTTAGTGTTCATATTTACCTTCCCTTACAGGCCTAACGAAATAAAGGAGAGTTAGTAGTTCAAGTACAAGAATACAGAATCGGGAAGTAGGAGATTTATTGGCTTGTTAATAAATCCAATCTTCGTAACGGATTTTTTGATGCTCTTCTCTGTGTGCTTGTTGCAATAGGATGTACAAAGCTGATACAGTTTTTTGATGCATAAGTCTAAATTTGGTTGCTGATTTAACTTTGAGTACATCCTTAGCAGCTGCAGCTGTCAAAATTCCTGAGTTTTCCGCAACTCCTGTCCATCCGCAGAAGTCCATTACCTGGCCAATTTGGCGTATAAATGCTTGCTCTATATAGAATGGTGCAAACATAATACTTTTCTGACCAGTACCAATGTACTGTCTTTGCAAGAGCAAACAATGGCAGATTCATCCACAATCAGGGATTTGCCCACAGTTCAGAAACTCTGTGTTAGCCCTTACAGACTCCATCCCATGGCATATCATGGAGACTGAATGTGGCTATTCGTCAAAAAGTGGTAGCAAGAAATTGATAATCTGGCTGTGTGATTCCTTCGTGAAGGCATGAAATACTACTACCCGGGTGTTCGTTCATATGTTGAAGTCAACCTACTTCACCTTTGTATCATGTGTTGACACGGAGCCTCCTTTTTCCTTCATTTTGGAAAATAGTTTTACACGAACAAATAAAGTTTGATGTGATATATCGGGCACCAATTGACCTATTCCCATCAAATATGGCAAACAAACAGAACTGTTGTAGGTTTTGTCAACTTATGTGTGTTAGGTATATCAGACACTTATTTTCAAAATGTCGGCTAAATTGCTATTTTAGTTTTGTATGTTATATCGTCTAGACTTTGTAATTAATTCCAATTAAATTCTGTATGATGGCTTTATATATTACAACAATTAAATGTGTATACACAAAACCTCCTTTGTAAGCCATTTTGTAAAAGTGAATCAATTTACAAATTAAAATAATGTGATCTCTCAAAAAAACAAAGGATTTCTACCAAATTTGGCAATAAATTATCGCTATGGCAGGCTACGTAAACTGAATTATTTTGAGAGCGCCAGACACACATATTTTCCAAATGTCGGCCATATAAACATTTAAGCTCCGAATGTTTTATTTACGAAAAGGCAAAACAAATTTCAATTTACCTTTGTATGCTGACAGTATAAATTTTATTCATAAAAATTGTTTATGCAAAGCCTCATTTCTAGGCCATTTTGTATGATAACCCTCAATAATAACTATGTCAAATGGCAACCAATGACTCAAAAGTGCAGTATGATTTTACGTATCACGTAGACCTAGACTATTAGAAAGTATTTAATTATTTACTGATATCGAAATAACTGATTGGTTTTTGCAAAAATTATAGCTATCTCTTTTACTAATGAACTTCACCGAGAGGGATGGATGAAAATAGGTATTTTACTTATATATTTAGACAGTCGTCGAAAATAATTTTCCAATGTTCATGAAAAGGTGCCTCATGTACATCAACGTCGTCCTCATCTATTGCCCGTTGCTGCAGCTATACCGACAACAGTACACACACTTGCTGGAGAACTCCAGTCTGTTTCTGAGGCATTCGCAGCTGCCAAGGTCACTTTCCTTCTCGCAGTTGCGTGACACGAGACGTAGAAGATAACGTTGTACCGACTCCCGAAGCACTGCGGTCGGAGAGCACTGTCCGTTAGTTGCTTTCCACTCTGTTAGCCCCGACCTTGCGTTTCTACATTCCTGAACTTGTAAGAAAATGGGAAATGAGTGCTTCCTTGCAGCTTCTGAATTTGGCGGAAGTGGTGAAAGACTAAAAATGCTACGAATGCGTTATTTGGAAATGCTCTCGAGGTAAAGTCGGTAGCGCAACTGACTGAGAGTAGGGCTTATCAGTGGATTTTTCTTCCCGCAGGACACAGAAGAGTATATCCTCAGCCTTAGCAATGTCTTCAGCATTCTAAGCGCTAATGCTTTTATCTCTAATTCTAAAAATAAAGCACGAAGCATACTTTAAAAACGCTTGAAGACTTCAGGATTGCAAATTGTGTTTATTCAAGCTGATGCAGACACGCTTATTGATTCTGCATCCATACTATACGCACATGATTACAAAACATCTGAGATAATATGATAAGATACATATTTACTAGTCCTTCTTGTAACTCATTCTGAAATTGAAACATATATTCAATACCTAACACAACCAAACGAGCACCAAATGTATGCAGCAGTAAATCATTATACAGGAAGCCTTGAGTGTCATGAAGTATCACTTTTCATCCATTCGGCTCTCAATACCTAGCTGGGTATGGGGGAAAATTTCCGAGCGGCATATCCCGCCGAATCCGATGTGCCAGCGCGTTGATTCTGCTGCCAAACGAAAGATCTCGTCTACATCTGTCGATTTACTTTGCAAAAGCTTGTAATCAATTTTGATCTTGCATTTCAATCCCACATCCCAAAGAAAATTTAACCCAGTAACGCAGATGTATTCATATAAAACATACCACTCTGTCCCCAATACAACTGCACCCCGACTTTTATTATGGTTTTTAACTTCCTGGAACTTCATGACGATTTGAAGGGAAGCGGATTATGAACAATGCTAACGGGGCCGCGTTGGTGTAGTGGTTATCCCACTCGCGTTCTAGCTAGGCGAACCTTTTCGATTCCCGGTGGGGTCACTCCCGGATGTTTGCGTGTGGAAATCGTGCCGGACGATGCCGCTGGTTGGTGGGTTTTTCTTGGGGATTTCCCGTTTTCCCCGCCTTTCCATTCCAGCGCTGCTCCATACTCATCTCGCTTCACGCACATCGGCCCTCAAGACCTCGTTGTTAAGAGCCACTCAAATCTTTCATTCCACTGTGCTAATCTGTAATTACACCAAAAACGACGCACGCTTCTCGTCTTTACCCAGTTATTCAAGCACTAAGCTTTGTATACCAAGCCTCCTTGATGCCCACGGAAAATGAGTTTGCCAGCAGCTTTGAAAAATTTCCTTTTCACTTGGTAGAAAAAGTTTTTTATTTTCGTTAGACGCGTGGGAGAAGTAAATTTGTGAGGAACAAAAATGAATGTAAAAGTACGCTGCGAGTAAAGTTTTGTAGCTAATATTTTGTAAATATTTTGTAAATATTTTGTAAATATTTTGTAAATATTTTGTAAATGTTGCATCCCTTTTTTCTCTGAATACTATAATCATTATTTCTGTAATCACGGTTGTCAGAATGACGAATGGAAAAAAAAGTAATTTTATCACTACAAATATTTGTTCAGCATTCGAAACGAAAAAAAAACGTACGCAAAAGTTGAATCTTACAGAGCATAAAGCGAGGAATTGAGATAAAATCTCGGAGGCGTTCACCCCAGTGGCGTAGATGCTGAAACGCACACGCTATTCGTGTACGATTCACAAAACGGCCCTGCACTTCGCGTGACTGCCGTGGCGTTGATTTCACGGTCTCGAGGATCATTTCTATTATTACTTTCTTAGAAATTCGTGGATGCTGTGCCGAGCCGTGAGGTGTATATAAGCTCTCGTCGAGCTGAGGTAAGCGTATTTTCACAGAAGAGAGTGACGCCGTGCACAGCACACGACGGCATGAAGATTATAACCGTAAGTTCCTTACTAAGCGAATTACAAAAACAATAGTTTTGCATGTAGTCCATTCGCAGTTTCTAAACACCTTTTAAATAAAACTTTTTAAAAATAACTCCACGAATGACGTGTTCGATTGTTTCCTAAAATTATATTTTACCACAAGCGTTTTATAACAGTGTAAAGACAATAATTTTTATTTTTAGTTAAATTGAAGGTTCACACATTAAAATATCTCATTTATAATTGATATGAGAACATAGAGAATTGGTAATGCCTAGTAATAAATAAATCGTACGAAAATATTATTACACAGGATGCGCGGAAATGCGAGGCGGGGCGTTGTACCTTTGGTGTAATTTTCTAGGCGTAGTTAAGCTTTGTTTGCATAAGGCGGAGGAATATCCTGATGTGAAAACTTCAGTAGGGTTTCAATAAAGTTGGAAGTAACCGTCAGTGGACTATAGAATATATTTTACACTCGTATTGTAGCTCTTACATGAACACTTAATAAATTTTCATCTGCCGACTGTTCAAGGTTAATTGACAACTTTTGAAAGCCCTGCTCGAGATATACTTTTCTCCTCGTTTTATGCTCTTCAGTCGTACGTAAAATTTACATTGTCATGTGCCTTATAACTTTATGCATGCATTTGTGAATCGGAATCGTGAAACTGCTAGGATCCTAAACGTGTTCATAAAACGCAATTTTTGTACTTTAATACGCATAAAGCAGAAAAACCACGAACTTTATTTGCTATAAATTTAAACAACGCCAAAGCCTAGAACTATTTTTCTTCATTCGCTGAGAACTTAACTGGGTGCCTACGGCTATTTTGTAGGGTAGTGTAAATGCTGTTAAAGGGCTGTCTGAATGTCTTCAAATGTTGATTTACAAAGTGCTTGTATTACTGTGAACAGGCAGTATAATTATTTTAAGTGATTAATTCTTCTTTTATTAAGCTATTGAGAATGAGCAAATGAAATGAAAATTGATTGCCATATTTTAATTACTTTTCTTCTTCTCTTACGAGTGGCTGTGGACTGACGTGAACTTCATTACTACTTAATTATCATGCGAAGTATAAAAAAATCCTTTGGTACATCTGCGTCAATTAAAACTGGTGAAACGCTTGTTCACTTACAAGTTATTAAAACTTAAAAAGAAAGTCTTATTCGCCTACTGTAGTAGCTTTGGTAACGTTCGGTTTTTAAAATCAAAGAAAATTTACTCACCTAATACGTTAGGTTAGTTTAGGTGATCCCTAGGTGATCCCTAGTGTAGGTGATAAGTTAGGATACTGCATTGAAGAACAACCTATTAGAATATTTGATTTCATAATATTCATAAATGCATTAGTGAGATGATTTTTGATTGACTTGTTGAGTGTCAGAAATTTTTAGAAGTTGAAGTACAGACAAGAGGCCATTACTCAACAAGCGAATGGGTCCATATAGTCTTGTCTTTGAGCTTCGTCTTCCATATCCTCCCCCCCCTGACCATCAGAGTGTTTCTCATTAGAGCACCAGCTCAAAAGGCGTTTTTGGGTTCAAATTCCAGAAAATGCCTCGACTTGTGCACTGTTTTCAGGCTTAATATTATGCTTAGCACCCAAGCCACAGCAATCTGCATTTCGATACAAAATAGGAACGCCAGTAGGCTAAAATTAAAACTAAGATCCAATTGGTTGCTAGGGTTACCAATGTAAGGTCTGAAAATGTATCTTTCTTTTGAAGGTAAAACGTGGAAAAACGTATTGATTAATTTAGTTAAATGCAGTGGAGTGGAGAGATTCGGACAGCTGTTAACAGCGCGGTCTTGAGATTAGTGTGATTCTGCAAGAGTTTGCTGTTCTGTCCATAAATCAAAGGCAAATAATTACAGTTACACTCGAATAAAGTGTTTGTATTCCAAGATAGCTACCTCTTAAAGCAGCGCCCAGAGTTCAGATTTATTCGAGGTTTACATACACAGTTTTCTTCCCTTTTATTTCCTACTTGTAAATTTCCTGGCATAACTATGATTTGTTGGCACTTGCTTGGTGACATACAAGTAGGGGCAGTGATATTTTGCGAAAAGATTTCGAGACAATATACAGTCCAAAGCACTGTAGGGTCGTCCAGCTTCTTTGATTGGCTAAACAATGTTTAACCGATTGGGCACATACCACGAAGGTTCAGTGTCGGTGTTACTTAGTACTGAGTGGCTTGGTCAAAGACGGACACGGCACCAGCAGCCGTTGGAGTTATAACAACAGCTGATGTTTTTATATAATATTGAAGTCTACTGTGTGCTCCGATTTTTACGCGAAAAGTCACTGGCCCTACATATTAGTAACCGCGTTTCATTTGCACATTTAATTACATACTACACTATTTTCCATGTATTGTGAAAGCTCAGGTTTGGTGTCAGTTTGCGGCCTGGTTATTTAAAAGCATTTGACTATTAGGATGATTAAATCACCAGCAGTGTCTAAGTGAGAAAGTTCCGTGCTCTATGCCTCCGCGCTATAGCTGCATGCTTTTGAATTAGTGTCCTCCGGTGCTATTCAAAAACAGCGCACACAGATATTTCAAGAGGCGTACGTAAAAATAAGCATAAGTGTATGCCCAAGCAAGAAGCCGATGTTTTGTAGTTTTAAAAAGTTTGAATATTGTTTTTAGATAACGTCTCGCGTTGAATATTCTATGAGACACGCTTTGGACGGATCCCTCGCACAAAAAGATGAGAACATTAATCTCACCAATTGAATTAATATCTTCCCGCTTCCCAAATGGAGCTTAAACGTAAAGATATGAGTTGTATTACCAATAATTTCCAACGCGCTAACAAATTGTGAAAACAATATGTCTGAATTTTAGCGAGCAGTAATACTTTTCAGATTATAACAATTTAATTTTATTAAAACGATTTCCTTCTGAACTTCTGTCATTTTAACGCCACATCTCTGTAAATGGTAGAAACACTTAAAACGAACTGACAATACGAATACTTTCTACGTAAGTGTCATGTTATCGAATTGGTAGCCTACAGAGTAAGATAGTAAAAATTTAAACTAAAGACTCACTTAGGTCTTAAACATGTAACTTTATAAAATGAAATGTTTTTTTTTTTCAGGAGACATGAGGAATGAAATAAGGAGTAGATCAAATATATCATAATTGTACTCTATTTATACAGGTTAATTTACATTCTGCCGAAAAGAAAAATTTTAACGTTTGGAGCTTGAATATTTAAATCCTGTGAGTTTTGCAAACACGTAAGACATTATAAATTTAACGAATATTTAATTAAAGTCTTGTGGTTTGTTTAAAACTGTTATTGTATTTTAATATTTTTAAATACATTTTATATACTATGTTGTAAAGACGGTTTAATGCACCATTGTCATATTAATAAGATATCAATTTTTAAATTATTTAAAATTTATGGTTTTGAAAAATTACAGTTTTACTAAGTGTTCAACTCCGGCAGTTAAAAATCTTATTATGTATATTGTCTTCTAGAATTATATCTGCTTTCCTTGAACGTTTGTCCTGAAGTAACATATTAAAATTTTACATGTAGGCCCTATGCCTACTAGCTATAAAAGAAGTGAATTGTTATGAGCTATTAAAGGATGCTAGTTAACGTCCAATTGTTTTCAGATATTCATACCTTGGCAGATAGAAGTAAATTTTTTGCGAGAAGTAATATAATTGCGCAAGAGTATTATTTTAGCAAAATTCTTTAAAGAATGGCTATTACAGCAATTTATTTGTAATGTATTGTAAAATAAATAATCCTTAAAAACCAATATTTTTAGAGCACAATAAAAAATTTACAAAAATCTAAAAAAATGATTATACATTCCCCACTATCTTATTTCCTTACAAATTCTTAATAATTTTTCCTTGAATAAATACAGCTGAAATTATTTTCAGGCACAATCTGAGTGTAATAATGTAATTAAGGGTTCTCATCTTCAGCGAAAATTTGAATAATTAATACTAGTGATACCACATTTTGTCATAAATTTGAGAAGATAGACCTTAACACAATGACGTAACTTAATAACATTTTACCAGCAGATACGATAATCAGTGGTTAGTCACTTTAGTCTAAAATATAAGAGGTTTAATGTAGTGTAATCAAAATTGAAGGAAATTTTCTCAAACTCGTAGTAGTACTAAGAATGTAATTTATGTAAACAAGCGTTGTCGAAGCTATTTAGATTTATTTTGTTTGTTTCAAATAAAAGTTAATTATAATTTCATTGCGACATTAAGGTTTTAGAATTTTAAATTGCTGTTTTATCAGTGAAATATCTGGAAAATTGTGTTTTCATTTGTTACACATATCAAGTGAAACTGTCCACCTGAAATAATCATTGCAATCAATATTATGCAAAACGTATTTTTATAGGGTAGTTGATGAGATTATTTTATTCATATCATATTTTTTCAGGTTTTCTTGTGCGCTGAACTATCGTCATTGATCTCTGCGTTTCCAGACACCAGAAAGCACACAGTAGTCCACAACGCCAACATCAGCAGCCTGAGGGCAGGTAGCTCTGGGAGTCAGGCGGTGAGCTACTCCAACTTCCAAAGCTTTGCATCGAAGATCAACCCCAGCCTACTTCTGCACACGACTGGCGATATGTACAAACACGTGCTGCAAACCACCGCGGGGAAGAATTATGTGAACGGGAGCAAGACACACTTTAACAGCACTCAGGTGGCTGGGAGGAATACCAGTATCATCAACAATGGTGGTAGAACAGATGCCAAAATTCTTGAATCTGTGAAGAGTAATGAGGCAAGGAAGAATGTTAGTACCGTGTTGAACAGTCAAGGTCTTCACCAGCAGAACACAAAGCTGAAAGAAACCAAGAATGAGAACAGGACAGGGAGGAGTGAGGAAACTAAAGTAGCACCGAGCAAGTTGCCATCTCCTCAGAGCATCACTAAGAAGGTGAACTTTACCGACGTCGTCTACCAGGTGCACCCGGCAAGGACGAGAGGCATGGTCGGCGGAGTCCCAGAGCAGCAGGCGGCAGGCAGCGACTTGAAGAGCGTCGCGGTTGCTCAAGGGGACAACTTGGGCCAGGAGAAGATCCGCACGGTAGTGGTACAGAAGCACGTCCCGTACCCGGTAAAGGTCCCGGTGCCCGTCTATGTGCGGCAGCCCTACCCCGTGCCCATGTACACGACGGTCCCCTACCCGGTCAAGAAGCGGGTGCCCTACTACATCGAGAAGCACGTGCACCACCACCCGGTGACCGTGAGGACCCCAGTCAAGCACGTCATGGTCCCCGTCACGAGACCTGTTCCTGTGACCGTCATGAAGGTCCGTCCCGTCCGTGTCCCTTACCCGGTCTACGTCGAGAAGAAAGTGCCCGTCTACGTGCACAAGGGGAAAGCTACCGTTGGTGCCGGTATGGGTAGCGCGGTTAAGATCACCACGGGAGGTAATGGAGCAGGTCTCTACCACGGGCTTCGTTACTTCGGGGTAAGTCCCGGGAATGCCCAAAGACCTGCAACGTATGCCAGTGGATATGGAGGGAGATACTTCCCAGTGAAGGGATCAGCAAATTCAGTGAACTTCGGCAAGAACAATCTCGTTTTCAACACGAAGTACAACCATCCACAAATCCATACCACCGCGCCATCAGTTAACCTCCATGGTTTACAAGGGAATGATGAAACATCGTTCAGCGAGGGAGAGTTCGATATCCCAAATCGTGGGCTGAGTACGGTGAGTACTTCTTCCGTTAAACTCCCGGACTTAAGTTTCATCAATAACGTCGGGCACGAACTCAAGTACGACTTAAAGAGCAATTCGGGTTACGGTTACGAGGTCACGGACCTAAATGCAGACGCGAGTTCTCAGCACATTTCAGTACTCGAGTCGCCTTTGATTCAAGGTGCGGGAGATCTGAAGAGCTTTGACGCGAGCACTGCGACGCCCTACGACACAAGCAAAGGTCCTTCTTCCGTACTTAATTCGCCACCAGATTTCTATATACCCGATATAAAGATACTTGACCTCGAAACGAAACTTCCCTACTCTGCAAGCATGGATGACTTTTCATTTCTCAGATACCCGCTGGTTAAAAAAGCACCCGATAGTACTCTTTCAGACACGAGAACAAAAAATACCTACGCGGCGAGCGCCGACCACTTTTCTGTTCTCAGGCCTCCGCGAATTCATGATGTATCCGATTATAAATTATTCGACGCTATCACGAAAACTTACCAAGACGGAAATAAAAGTCACGCTTCATACAAATCGCAATCACCCGAGTCCAGTCCCAACATAGAAGTGTTTGACATGAGTGCAAAGATCCCGCAGCAATCGGAAAACCAAAAATCACAGCTCAGAACTGGCAAATCCATTTTCGATTCCAGTTTCGGTGAGTTTGAAGTTCTCTCACTCAACATCGACGGCATCGAACCCATAGGTGGGTACGGCTCGGTGGGGAAGAGCGTTACGTTTGTTAGCCCTGGTTTGTTGGCGAAGTCGTGATCGCATTGGTTTGCCACTGCTGTGGAATGTCTACCTCTTCGTAAACCAACACATGAAGTGTGGTACAGCTGCTGCCCAGTGGTACCAAGTCACTGGCTTCAACATACAAGAGAGGCGAAGATCTCCCCCAAATTGACTCGCGCAGTTGGAACTGCCGCGGAAGTGCGAAGACATCAAGCCATGTTAGAGTGGAGTTTTACCTCAGACTTCATTTCTCTAACAATATTGATTACATCCACATCGTGTCTGGGGTTGTAGATGGTTTGGTCAGGTTTCAGTCACGTAGGCGTTTCAAAATCATTGTAAGGATGCAGTTCTTTTTACGGCATTGATAAATTTCCAGGTCTGGAATGAAGACATTTTCCTCGTGTGTCGTACCATTGATAGCAGAAATATACAAGTTCCAGTGACGATAATAATCATTCAGTTACTAATGAATAGATGTAAATTGGAATGATGATTACAGAAAAATATTAGCTGAAATTAAATTGTTTTGAAAAAGCAATTTACAAATCCTTATTAATCCAATTGTATTTATAAAGCATTCGTGGTATTAATGAATGTATCAATTTCAAATCAGTAAAATAAATGTGAGCAACAAATATTCAATAAATTATTTCGCACTTGTAATATGTGTGGAAAAATCAACCTTCATAATTTATTAGAATATTTATATTTTATAAGAGTCTGATATTTACATCGCCGGATAACAGTATATCTGCTGGCGCCAAAATTTTCTGTGTAAGAAGAAAGCTTATTGACACTAGTGGAAAACGGAGCATTGCAAAGTTTGAAGGGGTTTAATTTCAAGTACTGGCCTAATTTAAAAAATTTGTAAGATATACACAGTATGGCCTTTAGGTATATGCCAAATATTACCATATTTAACATAGTTTTGATAATCATAGAAACAATGTAAACTATATTTTATATTGCATGAGATGAGTTAAACTTGTTAATTAAATAATCTGAATGAACTTTGTGTCACATGAAAAATAACTTTGAAATACATTTGCTTATATAACTCTTCTATAAATTTGCTAGTTATATAAACACAGGCCAATATTTATTTATTGTTTATATAGATATGTTCTTAATTTATAATAAATTTATACGTTTCTAACCTGAGCAGTTTGACTTATTTTCCTGTTCCTCTAGCTTAAATAAAAGTTGATAAATAAAAATGTTATGCGCTGGCTTCTTCTGATGGTTATAGACGCAAAATTTCACCTATTCTTAAAATATATGTCAATACACCGATCTTTCAAGATTATTTTAAGAGGAAGTTTAAAAACAGTTCTTCTATGTTCCTAATATTATTTTCGCTTATGATATGATAAACATAGATGCGTATCTGTAAAACGAATCAACTCTTTACTCAACATTGAAGGTTATAATTTTTTATTATTGGAGAATCATATGAAATACTTTATTTTTATAATTACCGTTGTACGTAAAATATATAAACTTTGTCTTTGATCAGCAAGTTGTGGCTGTACACATCGTGAACGACGTTAGAGGATGGAGCTCCGTGCATGCTCTAACGTCTGCTCTACACGAAGAAAGATTGCTCAACCACGACAATCTGGCAAATTTCGACCCCAAGTTGACCATACCACATACGGCTGATCAAAGCTTTTTAAAATCAGCCCTTGTCCACGCAGGGTATCTAACCGCATGCCACTTATAATCCACATCCCCCGACCATAATCAGAACGAAGTGTCCTTTGGCACTTTAACACCGCGACGATACATCTTAACTGATAGTGCTGTTTTAAATTATATTTAAGCTCCTTTCCGGAAACCGCCTACTTAATAGATTTTTTTTTTTTTTTTTTTTTTTGCATTTTACCAACAATTCCTTAGAAAAAAATTGCCAGGAATATTTTTGTAACACTACAAGAAAATTATAGCAAATTTAACAACTTCTTACTGTGCATTGAGTAACAATAAAATTGAATTTTTCAATCAAATTTAGCAGTTTTTCGAATTGGTTATATACATGCATATACATAAACGAGTTTGTATTTTTTCATAAAACAATATTTTGTAAAGATGTAATATTTTACAAGTAGCATAACAAGAAACATTTTGGTAACCTAACTCTAATGAATTGTTTGTAAAATGTAAAAAAATATTATCGTTTCTGCCTGTCACAAGGAGAATCGCTGTTCTATAATTTTTGGGATTTTTAAATTTGTCAGCGGTAAACTCCTTGTCATCATAGTTGGTTCACAATATATTCACGTCTGTTGGTAAACGAGGCTTGTGAGATTTTTGTTCTAGTGTATTTAAAATGTATTTTCATTTACGAACTAGCCTTTCTGTGAGGAACAACACCTCAGGTTGCCAGGAAAAAAAACTGGTTTAATAGGATGTTTCCTTGAAGTTTCATTGTTTCAAACAACATACGTGAACTTTAATTTTGAAATACATATGCAAAAAGAACTATTAATTTAAAACATTTGAAAGTCTCAGCCTAATGTGATTCTTTCTGGCACATGAAAATATAACATTGCAATTACCNATTTTTGTTCTAGTGTATTTAAAATGTATTTTCATTTACGAACTAGCCTTTCTGTGAGGAACAACACCTCAGGTTGTCAGGATAAAAAACTGGTTTAATAGATGTTTCCTTGAAGTTTCATTGTTTCAAACAACATACGTGAACTTTAATTTTGAAATACATATGCAAAAAGAACTATTAATTTAAAACATTTGAAAGTCTCAGCCTAATGTGATTCTTTCTGGCACATGAAAATATAACATTGCAATTATCTAATTAAAGGAAACTGTTCTTCTGTAAAGTGACAGTGAAAATGATAGAACCCTAAATGCGTTACACTTAGACAATNCTAATTAAAGGAAACTGTTCTTCTGTAAAGTGACAGTGAAAATGATAGAACCCTAAATGCGTTACACTTAGACAATTCTGTACTCTATTCGACAAAAATAAAATTAAAGATCAAATTTTAATAATGAACAGTTAAAATGTTACACTTCCATAAGTTGTTAAAAGCAGTTAAATCATAAAACTACTGTACATTTCACAATGTTCTGCCATTACATTATATTACAACCAAAGCAGTTACTGAGTGAAACATTTCCCCCTACAATTCCATAAAAAAACGCATTAAACAAGACACACCACCCACAACATAACAATTGTAGGTACTTCAGTAAAAATTGTTATGCGTTTCTTTATATTTAGCATAAACCTTGTCACGATAGAGAAAAGAAGAGTTCCCAGAGAAAACATTTTGTGCATGTTCACAAGATTCACAAATTGTCAGAAAAAATTGTCAACATTTCATGATCATACAGTGACATGGGCATATTTAACGTTGGTTTTTCCAAAGGACGCGTTATTTTACTAAAGAATCGTATAAATTGAGTATACACTAGCTTAGTTATAATATGATGAAATAAAATATTATTAGTTGTTAAAGCATGTATTTATGTAACAGAAGGCAAATGTTCAGTCCGGACCAGGTGTTTTTGACAGATCTGGTGACAAAACAACGGTTTAATTTTAGGGTCCAGGAGTTTGTTACTGTCCGTCAGAAACGCTTATATTCCCGGTACAGTTGGGACACGGCAGTGTCGCCAACCACCAAGGCGCTCCCGTTTTTGTCCCTGGGAGAGTCGCACGCGCTCCGAACAGAGTGGTTTATTAGCGCATGGTAACAAGGAACGGAAAGTAAACTTTCTCTTCGTTTGTGAACGAGACCGAGACTTTTTATTTTTTAACTAGTTAGATCTGCGGGGCTCTTTCATCATCCACACCCTCTTCGCGTGCTGAAAACATTTCTCACACTCACTGGCGCTAAAAGGTTTGCTGAGTTTTACCTGTGCTGCGCTCTTGTTTCGCCATCGCACCACTACGTGGGCGCAGAGGGATGGGAAATGTTGCCCACGTGAGGGATCTCGAGGACGTATAAATACGAGGTCTTCAGAGATGACGGTGGTGTAGTGAGGTCGACGTGAAGCTGTGACGGAATTCAAGGCCAGCTGAAACAGGAGAGACCAGAGAAAACCTATATGTGAATCCAACAAAAAAAAACCATAACCTTTACTACACATCATGCATTATATACAAGCTGTGCATGACCAAGTACNAGCTGAAACAGGAGAGACCAGAGAAAACCTATATGTGAATCCAACAAAAAAAAACCATAACCTTTACTACACATCATGCATTATATACAAGCTGTGCATGACCAAGTACAAGTAAATTACCTGTAGTACCGACATTTTTTCTGTCCAGCCATATTTCGTCACGAAATTCAACCTTCATGTTCTTACGGGTATATATAACAGGATTAGAATATAAACTAATAACAGGAGTCTGATTAACCACGGCTTAATTGACTGGTACTGTCTTCCAACATATGATGTCCCGTGGATCCAAAGCAGACAAATCAGTGAAAGACGGAGTAGACGCATTATGGCACAGGGGCCACGGTGGTGTAGTGGCCAGACTACTCGCTTCCTCCCTAGATGAGCCGGGTTTGATTCCCGGCGAGGTCACTCCCTGATTTTTGCATGTGGGAATCGCGCCGTACGATGCCGCTGGTGGGTGGGTTTTCTCGGGGATCTCCAGTTTCCCCCGCCCTTGCATTCCGGTGCTGCTCCATACTCACCTCGTTTCACTCTTATCGGCTCTCAAGAACTCTATGTTAAGAGCCGTCCAAATTTCTTCANCGTATAAATACGAGGTCTTCAGAGATGACGGTGGTGTAGTGAGGTCGACGTGAAGCTGTGACGGAATTCAAGGCCGGGCGAAACAGGAGATATCAGAGAATACCTATAGGCGGATGCAATAAAAAAAAAACAATAACCTTTAATATACATTATGCATTATATACAAGCTGTGCATGACCAAGTACAAGTAAATTACGTGTAGTACCGACATTTTTTCTGTCCAGCCATATTTCGTCACGAAGTTCAACCTTCATGTTCTTGCGGATATATATATAACAGGATTAGAATATAAACTAATAACAAGAGTCTGATTAACCACAGCTTAATTGACTGGTACTGTCTTCCAACATATGATGTCCCGTGGATCCAAAGCAGACAAATCAGTGAAAGACGGAGTAGACGCATTATGGCACAGGGGCCACGGTGGTGTAGTGGTCAGACTACTCGCTTCCTCCCTAGATGAGCCGGGTTTGATTCCTGGCGAGGTCGCTCCCTGATTTTTGCATGTGGGAATCGCGCCGTACGATGCCGCTGGTGGGCGGAATTTCTTGGGGATCTCCAGTTTCCCCCGCCCTTGCATTCCGGCGCTGCTCCATACTCACCTCGTTTCACTCTTATCGGCTCTCAAGAACTCTATGTTAAGAGCCGTCCAAATTTCTTCANGCTGCTCCATACTCACCTCGTTTCACTCTTATCGGCTCTCAAGAACTCTATGTTAAGAGCCGTCCAAATTTCTTCACTCCACTCCCACGTGCGACAATCATAAGCGGTCCCACCGGGAATCGAGCACGTGTATTATTGGTGGGAGGTCGGGTGACCAACCATGCTACCACCGGTGTTCTCTAAAAGTATGTAACAAGCATTACCTATTTTACACCCAGTGGGTTATTATTTTATTTATTTTTCCTGTTGCTTTCTAGTGTTTTCCCTATTATGCTGGGAGATTAATCAGGGAATGTTCTACATGTAAAATTAAAANTTTCCTGTTGCTTTCTAGTGTTTTCCCTATTATGCTGGGAGATTAATCAGGGAATGTTCTACATGTAAAATTAAAACTACTTTATGAAAATAACAACCCGCATTCATGGATTTCTCAGGACGCGAATCCAGAACCTCTTCGTTAAAAATCGGATGAAACGGGAGATCCCCGAGAAAACCCGCCGACCAGCGGCATCGTCCAGCATGATTCCCACTTGCGAATTAATTATTTGGGAGTGACCGCGCCAGGAATCGAAACCGGTAGTCTAACCACTACCACACCATGACTTCTTGCACATGGAAGTCGCCACACTGGATTTTTGACATATAGTAAATGCTTTCATTAATTAACATTGAGATAGTCGTACAACTTTAAACTCAATCCATAACAAATTATTATCACAGTATTTACATAGGACAAAAACAAAGACTTTGATGTCCACGTCTGCGAAGCTGACTATTAGAAGGAATTACATTTCCAAAAATATCTTCCTCTAAAAGATACATTTTCACCTAGTTAAAGAATTTCTGTAGTAGCTAGCGAGTTTTCGGATATTGAGCTAATATAACCAGTCGCATGAGCAATCATAAAGTAATGTACCTATGTGAGCACGATAAGACAAAGATCGGATGAAAATGCATGTTGTAAGGGAAACTTAGGAATGCTAAAGTACAGTCTTTGAAACGAATAATTTTATAAATTCAAATTATTTCCATTTATAAATAATTGCATCATAATAGTTGTAAGTGACATCATATTCCTGCAAAATTTTATTGCTATATGTTACGTGGTTAAACAGTTATTGAGGTTGGCAAGACATTCATCCCATAAAGACATTCCCATGATTGCATTGGCCTATCTTTCACAAGTAAGTAGGCTAATAAAAACACGTTTTAATTAATACCTCTCTGCATTGCTTCTGTAGAAAGACAAAAAAAAATAATTAATTACCTTTTACTCTTAACTGTGTTTCGCTTTACGCCTGTAAGCACCAATAAGATGCAATCAAAAAAATTATCATGTAAGTAAAAATCAAATGAACCTTTACATACGAATTTGCAATGATGTCCCGACGTTATAGAAATTGGGCTGTCGCTCAAAAAATGAAATGATAGTGGAAGAAATGTGTTTTTATAAATCATAACAAAAGATGCAAAATTTAGTGACCTTGCGAAATTTTACTAAAAGGGGTGGTATGGTGAAGTTATAATAGTTTGTTTAAATAAATGCAATTCATAGCTATAAACCTCTTCCATGAACGTCCTTAAACAATTTCACAGTAAATTAAGTATATTTTAATATATCGGAAATTGGAAACTCATTTCTAGTTACTGCGACCTTAACCAATTGCATAAAAAACTTCAAAATTAGACATGAGCTCCCCTCATTTATAGACAAACCCAGATGGAGGCTCATGATCACACCAGTTCTTTAGTAAAAATTTTCTAATGCCACTTCNCCTCATTTATAGACAAACCCAGATGGAGGCTCATGATCACACCAGTTCTTTAGTAAAAATTTTCTAATGCCACTTCATGGGAATTATTGTATTTCAATGCTACTAAAAAGCGATCTTAAAAGTTAAGATGGTTGTTTTCCTGCCGTAAAAATCNTGGGAATTATTGTATTTCAATGCTACTAAAAAGCGATCTTAAAAGTTAAGATGGTTGTTTTCCTGCCGTAAAAATTGGCCTTTCCGATACTACCACACATTTGCTGGGATCTCGACTTTCCTTATAGTTGGTCGAAGTTGGAAGAAGTCCTTGCACTTCACGCGACGTAGAACGGAGCATCTCTAGACGATGCGCTCCAGTNTTTCCTGTTGCTTTCTAGTGTTTTCCCTATTATGCTGGGAGATTAATCAGGGAATGTTCTACATGTAAAATTAAACTTACTTTCTGAAAATAACAACCCGCATTCATGGATTTCTCAGGACGCGAATCCAGAACTTCTTCGTTAAAAATCGGATGAAACGGGAGATCCCCGAGAAAACCCGCCGACCAGCGGCATCGTCCAGCCCGATTCCCACTTGCAAATTAATTATTTGGGAGTGACCACGCCAGGAATCGAAACCGGTAGTCTAACCACTACCACACCATGACTTCTTGCACATGGAAGTCGCCACACTGGATTTTTTACATATAGTAAATGCTTTAATTAATTAACATTGAGATAGACGTACAACTTTAAACTCAATCCATAACAAATTATTATCACAGTATTTACATAGGACAAAAACAAAGACTTTGATGTCCACGTCTGCGAAGCTGACTATTAGAAGGAATTACATTTCCAAAAATTTCTTCCTTTAAAAATTATATTTTCACCTAGTTAAAGAATTTCTGTAGTAGCTAGCGAGTTTTCGGATATTGAGCTAAATATAACCAGTCGCATGAGCAATCATAAAGTAATGTACCTATGTGAGCACGATAAGACAATGACCGGATGAAAATGCATGTTGTAAGGGAAACTTAAGGAATGCTAAAGTACAGTCTTTGAAACAAATAATTTTATAAATACAAAATATTTCCATTTATAAAAAAATTGCATCATAATAGTTGTAAGTGACATCATATTCCTGCAAAATTTTATTGCAATATGTTACGTGGTTAAACAGTTATTGAGGTTGGCAAGACATTCATCCCATAAAGACATTCCCATGATTGCATTGGCCTATCTTTCACAAGTAAGTAGGCTAATAAAAACACGTTTTAATTAATACCCCTCTGCATTGCTTCTGTAGAAAGATAAGAAAAAATATAATTAATTACCTTTTACTCTTAACTGTGTTTCGCTTTACGCCTGTAAGCACCAATAAGATGCAATCAAAAAAATTATCATGTAAGTAAAAATAAAATGAACCTTGACATCCGAATTTGCAATGATGTCCCGACGTTATAGAAATTGGGCTATCGCTCAAAAAATGAAATGATAGTGGAAGAAATGTGTTTTTATAAATCATAACAAAAGATGTAAAATTTAGTGACCTTGCAAAATTTTACTAAAAGGGGTGGTGTGGTGAAGTTATAATAGTTTGTTTAAATAAATGCAATTCATAGCTATAAACCTCTTCCATGAACGTCCTTAAACAATTTCACAGTAAATTAAGTATATTTTAAACTATCGGAAATTGGAAACTCATTTCTAGTTACTGCGACCTTAACCAATTGCATAAAAAACTTCAAAATTGGACATGAGCTCTCCTCATTTATAGACAAACCCAGATGGAGGCTCATGATCACACCAGTTCTTTAGTAAAAATTTTCTAATGCCACTTCATGGGAATTATTGTATTTCAATGCTACTAAAAAGCGATCTTAAAAGTTAAGATGGTTGTTTTCCTGCCGTAAAAATCTGCACTTCCAATACTACCACACATTTGCTGGGATCTCGACTTTCCTTAGAGTTGGTCGAAGTTGGAAGAAGTCCTTGCACTTCACGCGACGTAGAACGGAGCATCTCTAGACGATGCGCTCCAGTTACACTCCTACGACCAGGGTTCTCCACGTCGCCGTTCCGCTTGTGATTCCAGACACTGCCGAGCTCTTAACTGCGCGGGAGAAGTGAAGAGCGGAGATACGAACCTATTTTTTTTTTTTACTAACTACTCTAAAACTAAGTGTTATATGAGCCCGCGGTAGGGACGGGAGTTAAGTGCGTCTCAGGGCTAAGCCCCATACGCCTACAAGGAAGGGAGTATCATGCAAGGAGACATGCATCACGGCAAAGAGGGATTGGGCTGCCATGACCAGATTGTGGCCATGACAACCTCCCTAAGTGTACTTACAGCTAAACTATAATTAGAAGAGAAAGGGAAAAACCGGCATGAGATACGAACCTGCCGTTTTAAACTCTGTAAATATAGTCTATGTCTCATCTTTCCGTAACGTAGTGACCGGGACATGGTAGTTGTCAGCTGCTGTCACCGATGCCCCTTACCTAGGCGATTCACATGACGATCTTCATTCCCTTCTTTGATAACATACCGATGGCCTATCTGATAATGTGTTGGCGGCTATGTTTCGTCGTTCGGATTACGATGCCGAGATGGGCAGATCTTAAAAGGCGCCCAAATACCTGGCACGCGAGTTTAGTTGCAGTGTGTGTTTCTAATACACGTTTCAAAACAAACTGTTTCACATGTGCACTGTCTGTCGGCACACGAAAAGAGGTATCACTTCGAAATAAAGCGGAATACCACTTACAGCATATCACAATTACTGCAATCAATTTATTTTGTTAGTNCTAAAGCGGAATACTACTTACAGCATATCACAATTACTGCAATCAATTAATTTTGTTAGTTATTACAAATTGCCAAAAACGACATATTTAGATTGATATATCTTAAAATACTCGGGGTAAACTCCTGCATTGAACTTCGCTCCAGACTTTCCACCAATAAAATGACAGGGTCGCCCCTTAAAGTCCCATCCGCAATGAAAAGAGCATGCAATTATTCTCCAGGTGCACGCAGCACGAGATCACTGCACACCAGTTCAGTTCCCAGCGCGTAGAGGCGATGACACACTTGATGAGCAAGGCAGTGTCGCCTTTATCTCTCCAGAGCTTCTCTGTTTCAAACGTGGGAAATAGCACTAGGGAAACAGGCTCCATAATGGGGAGTTATCATATACGCACGCTCTCACACTGGATTTACATTTATTCTTCCATAATTTAATTATCATAATCAACATTTAAAACCCAGCTTGTAAAGTCACTTGGCATAAGTTAGGTCCAACAGTTATTTCAAGTTCAAAATTATTATTCTCACGTGATTTGTTTAACATATGTACAAGTACTCAAAAGGTACTCGTTATTTATTAATTTCTGTTCCACATCGGAAAATGTTTATATATCTGAAATCGTACTAACTTGAAAATTCTTTTGAGTAGTCCTCCATGTCGTCTCAAGCTTTGATTTTTAATGCATGGTCATAAAGTTTGAGTACAAAGAATTGTAAAACATCCGAACTAGAAGAGATACTACCCCTTTAATGCCTCGTGGACAGCAAGGTAATTAAAGATGAACAAGTTGATAGGAGAACAGGAACGCGCAAGGAATCGGCCGTGGCTTACATCAAGAAACCATCCCAACATTCGCCTGAAGTGATTTCAGCAAACATTGGGAAACCGAAATCAGGATGGATGGACCTACAATTAAGCCTATGTCCTCCCGATTGCGAGCCTAATGTCCACCTCGATCGGTCTAAAATTATGTGCGAAAAAAAATTTAGGAGAGAGGTTTTGAACGTTTTGGATGACGTAAGGATCAAACGTCAGTCGAGACAGCTAGGATACGGCGCTGCTGCGTCAAAACTGAGAATATATATAGACCCTAGTGGTTTAAGCACAGCGCAGTGCCAGAGCTATGAACTTGTATATACTTCAGTTTTAAAATTTTATCGAATACAAGTACAAGTATGCTATTTATCCCAGCAATCAAGCAAGATATATACATATACATACGTAAGTAGAATAAAATAGAGAAGTCTGGCACACTGGCAACTGATACCGGCGCCGGCCGCCATGTTGAGACGTCACCCAACTGCCATATTGGATATAGGTGATCTTGATCTTGACCTTGACCATATGCCCGTGCCTTGAATTGCATTAAAACCAAATAATCTAAAAATTGCAGACAAATTATAAAATCCCAAAAAAGTATAAAATATTTTTAAAAATCTAAACAAAAATTTTTTTTATTATTGGAAGTATGTAAATGTAGGAGGTCTGGGGTTCGATGACAGGTGGATCGACTAAGCTCCCGACATAACCGGCCCTCGCCAGGACGAGCAGTGTCCATCTCGTCAGCCATGTTAGATGTCGATGACCTTGACCTTTGACCTTTATCCCGGTGACCTTGAAATATAAAAAATTCAAAAAAATTTCCAAAAAATGTTCAACAAATCCCTAAAAACCCCTTGACACTTAACCCAAGACTTAAGGCCCAAGACTCAAGACCCAAGACCCAAGACCTCTGTCCCAAAGAACCAAAACCAATGACCCAAGACCTGAGACCCAAGTCCCATAACCCATGACCCATAATCTTTAACCGAAAAATCCTAAACATTTATAAAACAATTAAAAATGTAAAACTTCTGCTAATTAAAAAAATGTATAAATTATTATTAATAAATGTATATAAAAACTGAAAATTTTCTGAGGTTTCTTCAGCACTTCGTCCAGCTGACGACTGATATTCACCAGTATATTTATATATATTTTTTAATATTAAGGATTTTTTGTGTTATTGGATATGGGTCATGGATCTTAGGTTTTGGATCCTTGGTCATTGGTCATGAGTCTTGGGTCTTGGGCCATGGGTCTTAAGTCTTGGGTCAAGTGTAAACGGTNTTGGATCCTTGGTCATTGGTCATGAGTCTTGGGTCTTGGGCCATGGGTCTTAAGTCTTGGGTCAAGTGTAAACGGTTTTTTGGGAACTTGTTAAATTTGTTTGGGGATTTTAAGAATTTTTTGGCTTCAAAGTCACCGGGGTCAAGGTTAAATGTCTAGGTCAGCAACATATAAAATGGCTGACGAGATGGACACTGCTCAACTGGCGAGGGCCGGTCATGTCGGAATCTTAGACGATCTACCTGTCATCGAACTCTGCACCTCCTACTGGTACATATTTAAATAATTTTTTAAAATAATGTTTTAATATTCTTAATTTTTTATATATTTTTTGTATGATTTTATAATTTTTCTGCAATTTTTTTAGAATTTTGGTTTTAAGATTATTTAAGGTCATGGTCAAGGGGTCAAGGTCAAATGTCAAGGTCAAGGTCATCTGGATACGACATGGCTGNTAAGATTATTTAAGGTCATGGTCAAGGGGTCAAGGTCAAATGTCAAGGTCAAGGTCATCTGGATACGACATGGCTGACGAGTTGGATACTGGTGCACCTGGCGAGGGTCGGACACGTCGGAAGCTTAGTCGATCCACCTGTCATCGAAAGCCGGACCTCCTACATGTACGTTTCTAAACAATATTTCTTTATAATTTCAAATTTTTTAAAGGTTTTAATTTAAAAAAATTCCGTATTTTATAATTATTCGGCATTTATTTGGATTTTTTTTGGATTGAAGGTTATTCAAGGTCACGGGCATGTGTGACGTCACAACATGGCTGCTGGCCGGCGCCGTTGTCAGGTGCCGGTTTGCCCAAATTTTCTATATTATTCTACTTATATATATATAAAGTAGTACTACTTCANCGCCGTTGTCAGGTGCCGGTTTGCCCAAATTTTCTATATTATTCTACTTATATATATATAAAGTAGTACTACTTCACCAACTTTGGAGCAGGAACCGCAACTAAAGGATAAAACAAAAACTATTTATGTGCAATAATTATGATTTTGTAGGACATGATAAGCATCTTAACCAAATGTTTCAAGATTCAAGCGATTATTTTAATACTTTTATCTGGCTATGTACGAAAATAATTATTTATACTGCACAATTGTAGGCTGAAATAATGATCATAGTTCATTTATTATTTTTAAAAAGAATTTATCGCATAAACTTCATTTATCCAGGATTGGATATAATTTTTTTTTAGAAGAATATTTGATGGATGTTATGTATTTTATATTTAGAATTTTGGGTCTACGTAAATCACTGTGTAAATTCACGCTCTACAGAAACAATTATGGTCACTAAAATAACAAACCAGCACCTTATATTAAGGTAAATAGCTAGCTAAATAGTTATTTTATAATCAACTTATTTGTTATTTGCTGGCGGACAACATATAGAAAGAAAATGTCGGCTTCAACTGGCAATAATAATATCCCTCAAAAAATGAAATTGTAAAATAAATTATTAAAATTTATATTTAACTGGGAAATAGTATAAAGATTTTGCCAACCATGGATAAAATTTGCGTCTTCCCAGGTCCCTCTGATCTAGTCACTTATTTTTCTACAAACAATTTTTCCACTCATTTCAATGCAATTTTTTAAATTACTTCATAAAACTTACGATCAAGCAACGCTCATACCAGTATGGGTACTCTGCATGCAAACAAATTAAACAAGGCACGTTTACCACTCAACGATAATGCAGTCGAGTGATGTTCATTCTCTGCATATCACAATGAATGAAAATAAAATTGCTCTCAATGTAACGCACTTTGAAGTGAACCATTTTTTAAATATNAATAAAATTGCTCTCAATGTAACGCACTTTGAAGTGAACCATTTTTTAAATATTCAATTAACAGGAATAGTAATATTTAACATATTTTCAGCGAAACGAACTACTTAAATAATTTGCACTAATTAATTCATCACCGCTTATAGAACATATTCAGCAAAGAAAATTGTTTTGCATTTTCGGTCTTGAAATATATTTTGAAATTGACCTTAGTAGGGGCAGTATATTGTGAATGTCATTATACAGGATGAGTATAAAAGAATACCGTAACTTCGAAGGTATATGATATCAAAACCAAACAACATACAACCTTGATTGGCCAATCAACTGAACCGTGAACCATAGAAGTTTGTTTGCCATACATTCTTAAATGTTTAATGTGACCACCATGAGCGGCCCGAACGACATCTACGCGATAGTCAAACTCGTTCTACGCTCTTGTTATTTTTACTNAATGTGACCACCATGAGCGGCCCGAACGACATCTACGCGATAGTCAAACTCGTTCTACGCTCTTGTTATTTTTACTCGAGTGTAACTTCTCAATTAGTCAAGGTGAAGATAATTTTTATTTGGAACAATAATTAGATATAACTTTACGGTACTTCCCGGTGACAAGAAGTTAACTATATGCTTAAATGTTCAATAAATGTTTATTGAAAAGTTTGGTAACACAAATTTTATTGATTTGATATTTCAAGGTCAGAAAATTACTCTACACGCTTCAATAAGAGAATGTACAGCGCATATTAAACAGAACCAGTGAAGAACCTCACACACTGAGTGAGTCATCCACTCGTCCCCCGAAGGTGCCGTTTTATATTCCATAAACCTGCGGGGCAATATTGGAAACATATTTATTGACAAAGCTTTGACGAGGGCTGTCTGTAATGAAACAGTGCAGGAATTTGTGAACGAGTCAGACTACAATGGACTCAGCCGTGGTTTTCCAGCAGCAAAATGGCGTGGCATGCCTCAACCCGGCCATGAGGATAGTTGACACTTATTCAGTCTTTCTGGAAAATATTATTTCGTAATGGCTACGACCACCAGGATGATCCGATTTGATACCATCAGCCTGTTGCGTCATCGTAAAGGAATAATCCCCGTACGCTGGAGAATTTATGGGGCAACATAGGGCGCGAAATCCAGGTGGTGTTTTCTCAGGTTCTGTCTCTGCCACTTTTACGAGTACGGAGCGCCATAATGAACTGTCTTCGAACGCCCGAAGTGAACAATTCCAGATCCAGCGCATATGGTGATAGTTTCCCGTTTCTCGTACACACAGGCAGGACACATCAGCGTTTCGTTTCATTTAGGCCATTTATATCATTAAAAATGATACTCTTCGGGGCTGCCTTCGAGTAGGACACCGTGCATTTCGGTGATATTATTTTATAATTCCAATTAGATGTTCGTCATATATGTTTTCTGACAATTTAATTGCTTCGACATTATATATAAAGGACATTTATCGTGACTACAGTAAATCAATGCCATAATTCTGAAAGTGACTCTGAAAACGACGTTAACCTCAAAATATGCTTATGAATCCAACAAATATAAGAATATTTGCGAAAGATTAGAAAAAACAATTATGTTGGACCTCGTCCAAGTCACAGTGAGGTTGGTAAGAAAAGTGCTAGATACAATAAATAGCAAAATATTCTCTGTTTGAAGTGGGAATATCTCTCATTCTCATGCCATTTGCTGGTTTCGTACAATCACTAGCTGTACCCGCGGCTCCGCTCGCATGGACTACACAATTATTGTTTAGGTTTTCTTTTTTTAAATAAATAATCGAAATCAAAATTTGCAGCGGACTCGCTATAAATACACGTACATGCTCGAACGTGATTAGTTTGTTACTAACGACGCGAGCCGACCTAGTGCCGGCTGAGAGCACGCGATTCGTA